>JANZXP010000005.1:34028993-34040972 GCA_027576715.1 Erythroxylum flavicans
TTGCTAATGGATTAAGAACCCTGGAAATAAAAAAAAAAAAGAAACGAGGAAGACCAAGAAAGGAAACAACATGAAGAGAAGCTCACAAGCATAATCCAACCTTCTATAACCAACCATCCTCCCAAATTTTTTTTTGTTGAGAATTCATCTGAAACACAAAACAAAAGGGAGAAAATAAAAAGAAAAGCATATATCGCCGTTGATTTGACACAGATCAATTTAGGAAGAACGAAAAAGGCTAATTTGCAACCCTAAACAGCAGAGATATAGCACGAGCAATGGGGCTTTCACTTTCAACGGCAGTTTGTAACCTCAAAGAAGCCCAGGGTGCATCGTGCATACCAACAAAATCAAACACACTACTAATACAGCATAAACGCCGCCCATCAAACAATACACCACCAACAAAGATCAAACAGACTACAATACTTTCCGCACATACAGAGAAGGGGCTTTATATATATTTATGCCAACCTACCAAGTTCACTCCTCTAACTTTGGAATTTCCTCTTACTCCTTCCACTTTTTACCAATTAATAGACCACCAAAACAATCACTAAATTCAATTCCTATTCACCTCATCTAGCATTTTTTGACTTACAAAGAAAGAAATTGAGGAAAATACAAGAATAATCTCAACCTGCATAAGCGTCGGAGAAGAAAATGCAACAAGATATGGTGAATACAAATACCCATTTACTGGAAACAAGTTCCATGAAGAATGCTGGACCATTCAGTATGAGAAAAGCCGAAATACAGAAAACATCTGCAGTGGGAGTGAAAAAACCACCCAAAACCATCTCAAGCAACCCACTTCATAGAACTTTAGTAATCCCAAATGAAAGGAACAACAAAGGGGGAAAAAAGAAGAATGAGGAAGAAGAAAAAGAAGAAGATGAAAAAGACCAATAGCAGAGAGCAGAGAGTAGAGAGCAAAGAGCACAGAGCATAGAGGGGCAATACTGACATAAACGAATAAGCTATCTTGAAACGCTCTAGTAAAGGAGCTGGTAAAAACTTAGCTGGTTGGGTTGAATCAGCCAACTCAACCAGCTCTTAACCAAACAAATAAAGAGCTGATTGATATGAGTCAATCAGCTAAATTAAGTCAAACAGCCAAAAAACAGCTGAAAAGTTGTTATCCAAACATGGCCTTTATGTCCAATCCAAGAAATTAAAAAAGTAAAGCTTGTTTGATAGGTCATGAAATGAAAAGAATAAATAAATTTAATCATCAAGAATCTTAGGATTTTATAATCTTTATAAATGCATCCAACACGAGATTCTCTCGGACATAAAAAGAATCAAAATCATTGTTTGCAAATGAATTCCAAATTTATATTTAAACAATCGAAATATTTAAAGAATGTTTGGTTATACTTTTATTTTTTTTGTGGGTTCTATTTTTATTTTTTGTTTTTATTTTTCTTTTAAATAAAAACCTATTTAGTTATTGCTATCAACATAGTTATATTTTTATTACTAATAATAATTACATAGTAGATAAAATTTAAAGATACAATTTTTTTAATTAATTTTTAATCTTTTATATAATATTTATTAATAAAATATCAATAAAAATTATTTTATTTATTAAAATAAATAATTTTAAAGTTAAAATTTATTTGTAAATTTATATTTATTTTAATTTCTAAATCAAAATTTATTTAAAATTTACATATTTTAATGATATTTTAAATTTAATAATAATAATAATAATAATAATAAATAATTTAATTTAATTACAAAATTAAATAAATTATGAAATAAGATCAGATTATTCATATCATATTATGAAAAAAATAAAAACAGTAAACAAAAGTCAAAAACTACTTTTTTTTTGTTTCCATAAATTTTAAAAACCGAAAAAAGCAAAGCTAAAAAACAGAGGCTAAAAACTTACCAAATATTTGTTTTAAATAAATTTAAAAAATAATAATAAAATAATAACTATACCTTTGAACAAACAACTTTTACCCAGGGAAAACAACACTGGGCTTTTGAAATGCCCAGATGCCAGTTACTCACAATAAAAGGGCCCACAACGGTAAATACTATTTCAATTCGATGCTTTTTTATTTATATCAGTAAATGCTTTTGGCGGGAACAGTTGGCCACCGTGACATTTTCCCGCCAAACCTCCAGAGACAAAGGAATCCTCAGAAGCGCGAAAACTTAGTTCAGAACACAGACGAAACAAAAGGACAGAACCAGAAAACACTGTATCAGAAAATGGATTCTTTTGGGGGATTCTTCGTCGATGAGAAGGCGGTCCGAGTTGAGAACATTTTTCTAGACTTTCTCAAGAGGTGCGTACCTGCACTTTTCAGTTTCTTTCTTCTTTATTTTCAATTCATTTGCTACTAAAAAAAAGGCATTTTATTTTTTTTATTGGATGTGTTTGTTTGTTTCAATTTGTTCAGCTTTAGATTGGAAAATTCTGGAGAAGCGTTCTATGATGGTGAGATCGAAGTGATGAGAGCCAACGAATCGACTACCATGTTTATCGATTTTTCTCACGTTATGCGTTTCAACGATCTTCTCCAAAAAGCTGTCGCCGAAGAGTACTTGAGGTCGTTTCTTTTCCATTTCTCAATTTATGGATTTTTGAATCCTGATTTAATAGTATATGTCTATGTGTTAACTTTACAAAATAGGTTAGAGCCGTACTTGAAAAATGCTTGTAAGAGGTTTGTGATGGAGCAGAAACCAACTTTCATTGCTGATGACAACCCTAATAAGGATATCAACGTCGCCTTCTTCAATCTCCCTTTCTCCAAACGGTACTTACCCTTCTTTCATTTTTTCTGTTATTTTTCACTCAATTAATTATGGAGTTGGAGAATGATAAGCTCATATCCCATCGCCTTTTTGGTTGAAGTTGTGATCCCAGATACTGAAAGTTGGTAATTGATCATTTCTCTTCTAGATTGAGAGAGCTGAGCACTGCTGAAATTGGTAAACTAGTATCTGTAATGGGAGTTGTGACACGCACAAGCGAGGTTAGGCCAGAGCTTCTCCAAGGAACTTTCAAGTGCCTGGAATGCGGAACCGTCATCAAGAATGTTGAGCAACAATTCAAATACACTGAGGTTTGTTTTTATTAGTATTTTCTCATCATCTCACTTATTTCCCTATGGTGTTTGTTTAGCATATTTATTATCGGTATATGTTGAGCTGAATCTGAGTTTGCAGCCAACAATCTGCTTGAACGCTATGTGCAACAACAAAACCAGATGGGCGTTGCTTCGGCAAGACAGCAAATTTGCTGATTGGCAGAGGGTAAGGTTGCAAGAGACTTCCAGAGAGATTCCTGCAGGTTCCCTTCCTAGATCTTTGGATGTTATTCTTCGCCATGACATTGTAGAACAGGCCAGAGCTGGTGATACGTAAGACATTTTTTACTATCCATGTATAGTTTTGAGTAGTGGTAATTTTCCTAAATTGGCTTTTGAGCAATTTTACATCTGTATGCATCCAGGGTCATTTTCACTGGTACTGTGGTTGTAATTCCTGACATAATGGCATTGGCATCACCTGGTGAGAGAGCAGAGTGCCGTCGGGAATCTTCTCAGCGTAAGGGTTCTGTTGTTGGACATGAAGGGGTTAGGGGACTACGAGCATTGGGAGTGAGAGACCTTTCCTATCGCCTGGCATTTATTGCCAATTCTGTGCAGGTCAGTATACTTCTTGCTCTTCTTTAAGTGCCTGAGTTTGAGGATATGTCTTGGTGTTTATGCTCAGCAAAGGTTTGTTTATTAGGTTTGTGATGGTAGAAGGGATACAGATATCAGAAACAGAAAGAAGGATATAGATGAAGATGATAGCCAGCAATTTACGGTCAGTTCAGATGCCTTGTATCTGTTAGTTTCATAACAGTTCCTGTCTGATTGAGGCTTTATAGATCATTGTTCTGACTTTAACTAAACTGGCAGGATGAGGAGCTAGAAGAAATTCAAAGAATGAGAAACACGCCTGATTTCTTTAATAAGCTTGTTGATAGCATTGCTCCAACTGTTTTTGGACACCAAGATATCAAGCGAGCAATCATGCTCATGCTCTTGGGTGGGGTCCACAAGTTCACTCATGAGGGCATTAACCTTAGAGGAGACATCAATGTCTGTATTGTTGGTGACCCCAGCTGCGCCAAATCTCAGTTTCTTAAGTATGCCTGCCTTCTTCCAAGGTTCCAGATTTTAGCTTTAGTTTGTGCAACAGAAATTACTGATGCATTTGAATTGGTGTCCGATCACAGGTATACCTCTGGCATAGTTCCCAGATCTGTCTATACATCTGGCAAATCCTCATCTGCTGCTGGGTTGACTGCAACTGTGGCCAAGGAACCAGAAACTGGGGAGTTTTGTATTGAGGTTTGCCATTCGAATTGAGCATATGTATCTTTTCCTGTTGGAAGTTTGGCGATGTCCTCTGATTCTGCAGATTCAGACACTAGGGGAGAAATTTATGCCGAAACTTATAAATGATTATATTAAATTTATGACACTTTCGGAAAATAAACAAGAGCATACTGAGCACTTGAGTATTCTAATGCTACTACATTATTTCTTTCTATTGTTGTATTTCTTGAACCCTTGGTTGAGATC
Organism: Erythroxylum flavicans; assembly: GCA_027576715.1. NCBI lineage: Eukaryota > Viridiplantae > Streptophyta > Magnoliopsida > Malpighiales > Erythroxylaceae > Erythroxylum > Erythroxylum flavicans. The sequence continues at coordinate 34,033,598 of JANZXP010000005.1, forward strand.
ATATAATCAAATACATAATCTCCAGCTTTATCATGTAATGCACTTGTCGAAGGTAATATTAGAAGTTGATTTCAGGTACGGGTTGTCGATGATTTTTACATTGAAGAATGGAGAACATGCTTTGAAAGAAGATATAGCATTCTAACATAACATTTTATGAACTAGAAAGTTCCATCGAGGAATTAAAAGAGAAAATGAGTTATATAGAATAAAACTTAAAAAAGGATAATTTGAATGGGAATGATAAATCGTCAAAGAATATGATAAATGTCCAAGCATACTTTCCTTTACACTTTTCTGCCTTATTTCCAACCAATTTCATCTGATCTTGGTGCACACTCAGAACATAATCTGGTTTCCGCCTCTCATTTTGCCCTTTTAACAGGCTGGAGCGCTGATGCTTGCTGACAATGGCATTTGCTGTATTGATGAATTTGACAAGATGGACATAAGAGATCAGGTAGCTTTTGTGATTTGCAAGCATAATTTGGCATTTAACTTTGTAAGTTATGAGTCATAACATGAACCAAAATGGACGTGACAGGTAGCAATTCATGAGGCTATGGAACAGCAGACAATAAGCATCACTAAAGCCGGGATACAAGCAACATTAAATGCTAGAACGTCGATTTTAGCTGCTGCAAATCCTACTGGAGGGCGCTATGACAAGTCCAAACCCCTCAAGGTGAGGTTAATGTTCTCAGTGGTTTCAAAGCTTTGTGCTTTAGATGGCGTCAACGTTTTACCTCTTTTAATGGCAGTCACTGATTTGGTGTAAACTTAGCGCTTCCCTTTTTCTTCATTGATTAATCACTTTATTTTGTTATTCCAGTATAATGTTGCACTTCCTCCTGCAATTCTTTCAAGGTTTGACCTGGTATACGTGATGATTGATGACCCGGATGATCAAACTGATTATCACATTGCACATCATATTGTAAGAGTTCATCAGAAGCGTGAAGAAGCGCTTGCTCCTGCATTCTCAACAGCACAACTAAAGCGTTACATTGCTTATGCAAAAACTTTGAAACCCAAGGTCTGCTGTTCTATCTGTTAAATCTCTAAAACTGGATTTATAAATGCAATGCCATATTCTAGTGTTCATTACATCATTTAACAAGCTAGAATTCGAAACAGCTTAATTCAGAAGCAAGGAAACTGTTGGTGGACTCGTATGTTGCTCTCCGAAGAGGCGATACAACTCCAGGAAATAGAGTTGCCTATCGCATGACAGTTAGACAGCTAGAGGCTTTAATCAGACTGTCTGAGGCTATTGCTCGTAGTTATTTGGAACTTCAGGTCTTTTCTTGTAAATGGAAATATAGCTGCTATGCAATTTTTAAACTTTCATTCTAGACTTAAGTTGTTGACTTCCTTCCAGGTACAGCAACATCATGTTCGTCTAGCAGTGAGATTACTAAAAACATCTATAATCAGGCAAGAAGATTGACAAACATTTTAAAGTTCTCTGTTCCTATCTCTCTTTGTCATTGGACGCTCTTAACCTTTTTTCATTTTCAATATTATAATCGTGCTTTTAACGTAATTCATCAACATGTAATGCGTCTCATCTGCTTTTCAAAACAGTGTTGAGTCTAGTGAGATTGATTTATCCGAGTTTCAAGAAGGAAATCAGAGTGGTGGTAATGTTGATGAGAATGACCATTTCAACCAAAGTGATACACAGCCAAGTAATGCAGGCACTAAGCCAGCTACTGAGAATGCAGGTAGGAGCTTTACGGCTTTTCTTGTTTGTTACCATTTTCTTGTGATTGGACCTTTTTTATTTCTAACTGTGGTGATGTTCAGAAAATGGAGGGCAAAGCGAACAGAGGAAAAAATTGGTAATAAGTGAAGAATACTTTCAGAGGGTTACGCAAGCACTGGTAATGCGCTTAAGACAACAAGAAGAAACTATATTGCGTGACGGTAAGCTATTGGAACCTTTTCTATAACCATTCAGTTACATCTTTATCAAATATCATTTTGATTCTGCCAACAGTATCTTGTATAGTTACCGCATAATTAGATGTTGGACACTATGCATATTTCAAAATTCGTCATTTGAATTAGATGAAGTAGACATTACAATTTCTTCATAGTCCACCATATTATCCTTTCTCAACGAGCTTATTGTCTTCTATGAATGCTTTAATCCTTTTCCAGGGTCAGGGCTAGCAGGAATGAGACAGGGGGAACTAATAAGATGGTATGTAGAACAGCAGAATCAGAAAAACAGTTACAGCTCTGTAGAAGAAGCCAAGAATGAAGCTTCAAAAATCAAAGCTATTATTGAGGTAAAATAAGGTTCTTGTTGGGAAAAAAGAATCGTCATTAACCGAAGATTTCTTGGACATAATTATGAAACTCGAGCATTTTTGTTGCAGAGTTTGGTAAGAAGGGAAGGCTACTTGATAGTGATAGATGACGGCAGGCCATCAGAAGCTGGGGTTGAAGGTGGAAGACCAGCGTCTAGAGACAACAGGATTTTAGCTGTGGCTCCTAATTATGTTGTTGAATGATAGCAGTAACGTGCAGTCGGAAAGGAGTGCAATGACGAGAACCTCGATCAGGTCCACCAACCTGGAAGCTCAAATCTAAACTTCATCACTGAATTGGCTGCACTTGCAGGTTCAGTGTGTATTGCATGGAGCCCGGTTATTCAGAAGAGGCGGGGCTCACTGAAAATTTTCCTGATAGTCAATCTAATATATTAATTTATCCATTTCCCCGGTCTTGGTCCGAATTGGAGATCGTATTGTAACAACTGTACTAACTGAATAACTTCAATTTCTCAAAGATCGGAGAACGGTAATTGATACAGTCTTCTGTTTAGTCAGGATAAGATTGACGTAGCTCTTGTTACTTCTCTTATTTTCTTTGCCACTTTATATGAAGTGTATGTCTGATCTTATCGTCACCTTATTTTTGTCCAATTTTGTTTTTCTTTAAAAATTTGTGTAAATTTTTTTATGAAACAATTCGACCTTATTCCAATTTTTTTGCTCTTGTAATTCTTATTAGGTTTGATTTATTTTATTATTGATTTTAGGTTTTAGATTTTTTATCCGTTAATATTTTTGAGTATAATTATTAACATAAATAATTAATTTTGTTTAATTTACTTAAAAATTTTTTAATTTTAGGTTATTAATTTGTATTACAATTTTTATAAGGGTTAATTATAAAAAATAGACTTATTTCTATAATATTAACTTGAGTTTTAAAAAATAACGTTACAATATTCAGATTTTTAGTATTGTAAAAAAATATTTCGTTAGACTTTTCGTCAAGTGCATTAAATTACTTTTGTGTCATATACGTGATATATTTTTTAATATCACGCGTAAAATTAAAGTTTAAAGATTAAAAAACTAATTACCAAAAAACATCATTGCATAAAAGCTCCAATGTGGCAATATTAGGGTTTATGTGTATAAGGTGAGATAAGCTTTGTCGCACTTGTGAACACAGTTGCCGCCTCCCATGTCCCCACGACACCCACTGGCTCCTTTACATGTTGCCGCAGTATGGCAAGGTCCCTGGGGATGCGATGATTGATCATATTTTTAAATTTAGTTATTTTTAATAAGCTAATTTATAAATTAAATGAGGCTTGAACAATTAAAGTTTGAATTTATTTTTTTAATTTAAAAAAATTATTTGAAAAAGTTAACGAGACCAACCATGACTCAGTCGGCCATTGTCATCTCTACAGGTCCCTCACACGTCCCTCACACGTTGCCGCACTTAGGAGATTTGTTGCACGCCACGACACCCAGCAAGTTCGTCGTTCGTTGTCGCACGTCGTCACACCTAAGGGGTCCGTTGCATGCTGTTGCACCTTGCAATGTCATTGATATTTTAAATTTTCAAAGTTCCGACCTTTTGGTTATTTGTGGATCATAGAATATTTAGAAGCTTTGATGAAATTTAAAAGCTTCATGACATCAATTTTCACCAGATTCATAACCTAGTGTATTTTGGAATCAAGTGATTTAGCTTTAATTTGATTTGCGCCAAAGAAATTTAAGAACTTGTTTATATCAACTTTATGTTTTGCTTAAGAAACATTCCCTTTATTGCTATAACTGTATCCTCAATCTGGTGATTTGGTGACTGGTGTAATATGTTGATGCATTCAGTTATATAGAACAATAGACAACCATTTTTCTTGTGAATATGTAGCTTCTCAACACTAAAACGCCCCGATGAACTTTGATCCTAATGATTATTCTAGTTTTGTGTTGGACATATTTTTTCATGCAATCTTAGAAGTGATTGTTCATGGGAATCCTAGGTTCAAATGCTGGTTCATAAGTTAGTTGAACTATTAATGCAACTTTTTCTACTTAGTTAGGGATGCATCCAGCTAGCCAATTATAGTCGGCATGTGGCCCGCCTGTGATTTGGTCAACCCAAGCCAAAAACGAGTCGAGCTGAGCTATAATTGCCATCCCTAATCGAATTCAACAGTATCCTTTTGTCTGGCCATTTTATTTAATTGTTAACATTTTTGGGTGGTTAAAAGGATATTGCTATGCATTTTGGCTTGGACATTGCGGAGATAGCGATATGTCCAATTGCAACTGTTATCATACATCTTGAGAGTTTTACAATTTCATAGACTTTAATATATTTTGTTGAAAACTAATATTACAATTATTTTAATGTAGATATTGGTAAATTTTGACTTTTATTATGGTGGGGTATGTTGTACATTTTTTTGCATATAGTTATGTTAACTTTTAAAAGAAGAGAGTGAAAGGAATAGAGACACATAGGAGCACAGAGAGAGAGAGAGAGAGAGAGAGAGAGAGGAAGAGAGCTACATATACCTAAGAGAATATTAGAGGAGGAAGACAATATCCATTCTATTACATGCCTCTCACTATTTGTTACTACGTCTTAAATACACGTAAGGGATGACTAGTATAAGTGTTGATTTCTGGTAATAATGGTGTGGGTTTATTTAAATGTTGCGTTGCTATGTAGTAACTCAAACGATGACATTTCCATTTATTATTCAGCTCATCCAAAATTCCCTCGTAGAGTAGTCTTCTTCATTTTTCTCTGTAACAATCCCCTTCCCCTTCAGTTCCTTGTCTACCAAATTATCCTATGGAATTTGTTTCTGGAGTTCATAAAGGTATTCCTAGGAGGCATTATTACTTCAAACCGAGACGTCATCTCTAGCGTCCACATAAAATTGCAACTGTTTCTTTTCATATTTATGATCTAGACTATATTTTTCATCACACCAAAAACAAAGTTGTTGCGCTCGCTTATTGTCGAACTCTTTCCTACTGATGAGTTTAGTAGGTTTAAAAGGTTTTACTAATGACGAGGGCAACGTACATGTTGGTGTAGGCAGTATTCCAATAAAGTTTGAGCTTTCATTTATATTTGTTGTGTGTTACAGTCTCAGAACTATGTTATAATTTCCTCCATTGCCCATATTTTAATTGTGTTCCCTCACTTAGTAGGATATTCTTGTTAGACAGCACTATAGCTTCTTGTTTACGAGCTAGCATATACGTTTAATGTAACCAATGAGGTTTATGTAATTTCACAGTCACACCAATCTCCAGTTTGAGTCCTTTAACAAAGAAACCAATCAAATAGTCTTTTGGTAGCGATAGCCTGTTGGAGTGATGGTCGAATTGAGCACAGTAATCTAGCATTGTTCCATCTTGTTTTAATTCCTTGAAATCTCTTACCATACCGTCAAACATTTCCATATTAAATCTCTGTTTGAAGGCTTTAGTGAACTCCTCCCAATACCATTTTTGCCTTTTTACGATTCTTGATATATAGCTGATACCATTCTTGAGCTCTTTCATCCATATGCAAAATTGTTATACTCACCTTCCTTTTCTCTAGAGTTTCATCCAACTGGAAAAATTGCTCACAACAATACAACCACAATTTCACGTTGTCACTATCGAATAAAGTGAACTCAATCTGACTCAAGCTTGTCGGTGTTGTGTCTTCTTCCTTCTCTTGTCTTGGATGATTACTCTAGGAGTTGGATTTTGATAACTTTGAAGTTGTCTTTTGGTTCTTTTCCTTGGCTCGGCAAAAATTGTATAAACATAGTTCATGACTCCAACATTTCTTTCTCCATCTTCTTGGCTCTATTTTGAAAATTTGAAAACATTTTTTTCTTCTCGTTTGTGTCTCCACCAAATTCCTCATTTTTCTTCAAGCCTATGCATCTTTGCAGCTCTTGTACCTTCCACCATTGTTTCTCCCTTAATCATCTGCTCTGATGCCAAAATGTTGTATATTCTTTTATATGTGGTTACGTTAACATTCAAAAGTAGACAGAGAAAGAAACAGAGATACACAGAAGAAGAGAGGGAGAGAGACGAAAAGAGATACACATATATGAGAGAATATTAGAGGAGGAAGACAATTTCCATTTTGTTACATGCCTCTCACTATTTGTTACTACAGTCTTAAATACACATAAGGGATAACTAGTGTAAGTGTTTGCTTCTGATAACAATGGTGTGAGTTTATTTAAACACTACATTGCTATATGTTAGTTCGAATGATGACGTTTTCATTAATTCTTTGGCCAAAAGAGCAATTTAATCTCTAAAGTTTACACTAAAATTTGAGTTGGACCTTAACATTTCAAAGCGATCAAAATGAACCTTACTATTTGTAAAACGTTTAATATGAATCCTAATATTTGGAAAACGTTTAAAATAACCCCTGACTAGATAGAATTACACATTAAGTTTAGCCTTCGTCAGGAGTTATTTGGAATGTTTTCTAAACATTAAGGTTTATTTTGAAAGTTTTACAAATTCCAGAGTTCATTTTGACCATATTGAATCATTAGGGTCCAACTCATATTTTAGTGTAAACGTTAAGGGTTAAATTGTTCTTTTTACCTCAATTCTTCAGCTCATCCAAAATTTCCTGGGGGAGTCGTCTTCTTTATTTTTCTCTACAACAGGGTATTGTAAAGAAATAACTGATAAGTCAAATTATTTATATATGATTTTGGGATGAATTGGAACTAATTTGACTTATCTTTATGTGAATTTTGCACTTTAATTGGTTAATTCTCACACATTTCAACTTTATTGCTTAATAAGTGCAAATGGATATATTTTGGGGTAAGAGGCATAAATTTCATTGGAGATATCAGATTAAAGTCATTTAAATACTCTTTCGAAGAGGACTCCGAGTTCTACAACTTTTGTGAAGGCTCCAAGAAGAGCTTTTTTCATTTAAAGGGTCAAAATTTCATGTTTCTGGAGAGAACCTGAGAAGGTCCACCTAACGGATATGAAGTCCCTCCAAACTGAAGTAAATCACACGTTAGTAAAGACTTTAAGTTCAAGAAACTAGATACACA
>JANZXP010000005.1:34049059-34061013 GCA_027576715.1 Erythroxylum flavicans
TTCACTATTCACTTGTATGTGTATGCATGAACATGTCAAGACAATTCGAAGCACTTATAAACTATTCCAAATTACAATTTTACCCTTCCCATTGGTGATGGGATGTTACAGCCTATGATCGTCTCAGGTGGGATTTTATCAACGACACTTTACGGGAAATTGGAATTTTGATTCTTTTAGCCAATCTCATTATAAAATGCATATCCATAGTTTCTATGCAAGTATCTTGGAATGGGACCCTTTCTGATCATTTTTTCCTAACTAGGGATATTAGACAAGGAGACCCATTATCGCCGTATATTTTTGTGCTTTGTATAGAAAGGTTGGGGCACATGATTTCTAGTGAAGTCTGCGATGGTAATTGGAAACCGTTTCATCTGAGCAGAAACGGGCCTCCCATTTAGCATCTCTTCTTTGCTGATGACCTGATCCCTTCTGTCGAAGCCTCGTCAACACAATTACAAGTTATCTTAAGGGTGTTGGATTCCTTCTGTCGAGCCTCAGGCTAACTAGTCAGTAAAGCTAAAACTAGAATATTCTTCTCCAAAAATGTATATCGGGACAATGCACGCATCCTCAGTCAAGAATCTCAGTTTACACATACTAATAATCTGGGCAAATATCTTAGCGCACCTTTGATCTATGAGCGTACCACAAGGAACACATATCAATCTATATTGGATCAAGCCCAGAGGCGACTTGCAGGATGGAGTGCCAGCGAACTCTCTCTAGCAGGGCGAGTGACATTAACTTAGTCAATCATCTCTTCTCTCCCGATCTACATAATGCAAACGGTGCGATTGCCGAGACAATTGTGTGATGATCTAGAGAAGTTAATGAGAGATTTCATTTGGGGTAACAGGAATGGACGGAGGAGAGTGAATCTAATTTAGTAGGAGGAAGTCTGTCGTCCCAAAAAAGCTGGAGGTTTAGGCATTAAAAAAGTTCGCATCACGAACAATGCATTAGTTACTAAGCTAGGCTGGGCAGTGCTTATCAACCCTAACGCACTTTGGGTCCAAATCTTTTATGCCAAATATAACATTGACGACATAGTAGCGAGGCAAGGGGCTTCAATTATTTGGAGAGGGATCGCAGCTACATGGAATTATGTTTGTCATGGTATTAGTTGGCGTATAAGAAATGGTAAACAGGTAAATTTCTGGTTAGATGGCTGGGCAGGAGAATGGGGTTCCCTCTTAATGACCTCAACCTCTCCACCGCCGGATAATTTATTGCTAGCTTCAGTCCAGGATATGGTTCATGAGGATGGCAACTGGAATTGGAATCGATTTCAACATTACCTTCCCTCGCTAGTCTGCATGACCATTGCGGCCATCTACCCACCCAATGATGGGATAGAGGAATACGATCAACTCTGCCTACAAGCTCATTGAGGGTTCTCCAATGCCCGAAAGTAGTCGTATTTGGACCATGATCTGGATATGGCGAAGGCCACAGAGGATTCGTTCGTTCCTTTGGCTTCTGGCCAAAAACAAACTGCTCACAAACTAAGAGTGTGTGGCTTGACATATCTCAACGAACTCTAAATGTCCATTCTATAATCATGAAGAGACCATTTTACATGCACTAAGAGACTGTAGGAGGGTGTCTTCTTACTGGCAACAATTCCCTTTAACGATTCTCGATAATTTTTTTCAAACGAATTTAGACATGTGGTTGATTACTAACCTTGGCAACCCGAACCAAGTGAACCAATTCGAGTGGGCTACCATCTTTGACACCTCATGCTGTTATTTATGGCAGTGGCATAATAAAAGTATATTTGAGCAGGAGGTTCATTGGCCCGTTGGCGAGTCCAAGGTAGTATTGGACTATGTTGACAGGATAGAGAAGGCAAAAGGCATGACAGGCAGAGTTGTTCCAACAACAAATGCTCCACTGGGTACTCCAATAGGTTAGACTAAACCACTGGAAGGTTGGGTTAAAGTTAACACAGATAGGGCAGTGCAATTTGCCTCTGGCATTGCCTCAGCTAAAGGTCTAATTTGAAAAAGTGCAGGGCATTGGTGTGGTGGTTTCTTACAGCGTCTTGGGGTCATTTCTCCAATCACTGTTGAACTTTGTAGGGGTTTAACTGGATTACAGCAGGCATGGGACCTTGGTTATCGTCGAGTCGTGTTAGAGGTGGACTCGTTGGAGGTTATTAATATCCTATCATCTTTTAACATCATGTTCTTTAATGGTTCACAAGTAATCAGGGACCTTCGGGAGATTCAGGGTCGCTCGTGGGACATCCAGCTGTAGCATGTCTATAGGGAAGGTATAGGTGTGCAGATAAGCTGGTGCATTTAGCTTCAAGTACAGCTTCGGGCTTTCACCTGGTACACGCAATACCTGAGCAGTGTCTTTAATTCATTACCCAGATTTACACGGAGCTTTATTTCGTAGAAGCATATAATTGGCAGACGTAGTTTTTTATTTTCCTTACGTATCCAAAAAAATAAGGTGTATAAACAAAGAATATATTTGTACAAAAGAAAAAATAAACAAAAGTATTTTTAATAAAGTTTGACTAATTAAATTTGCTTACCATTTTAGGATTTCACAACTGTTGGTTTTTATTATTGATTAATAATTCACTTAAGATTATATATTTCTTTTATATATAGACTAAGTTTACGCAAGTATAGTTAGTTGTAAATTTTAAGTAATATACTTTTAGAGGTTTCATTTCTCAAATGTCATTTTAGAAAGTTAAACCAAATGACGTTATTTTATAGATGAAGTTTGAGTTGTCTAGATCAAACTTAGAGTTAGCCTCTTATCAAGGTTGATTTGAAATTGAATCAACTCGAGTTTAATCTATTTATTTTGAGTCAAGTTGAATTTGTCACCTTTACTATCATATCCCAAACTATGTCTTTTGTACAAGCATATTTGTTGCATCAACATGCCCATGTCTTCAACTTGTGCTTTTACCTCTTTCCACATAGGAACATGTCATGGCCCATAGCCATATCCCATATTGTGATCACTTAAAAAGTTCCAAGAAAACATGTGTTCTTCTTGAAACACTTCAAAATTGCACCTATATATATGAAATATATACAACAATCTTCACCTTAATGAATATACCATGTTTTAACCAACATATTTTAACAAATACCTTCAAGATTACTCATATGAGAATAAGATCCAAGTACAACAATCTTCACTCTTGTGAGATTAGGTTGTAATGATGTCAAACACCCAAAGTATTAATCAAGTCCAGATAATGCTTAAACTTCTTCTTGGCAAACGACTTTGTCAACATGTCAATTGAATCTTCTAAATTGTGAACCTTCTCTAACAAGATTTGACTAGATGGAATCAATTCCCCAATCTTGTGAAACTTCACATCCTTGACTATAGCACTCATCCATATATCTTTCTTTTGAATTTTTCTAGTCCTCTAAAAGATAGTTAGATCTTTATTATTGATGGTAAGAGCATACATGATCGAATCTTTTTAATCTTATCTCGTTAGGAGCCTAATAGTGAGTTTCACTCTATTTGTGGCCATACAGCGTTGATACTTTCCTTCTAACATTATTTTATATCTCGAACCAAAATTTTTAACCCCTTTATCATCTGTTATAAGTTATCCTACTTTAACTTTTACCAGTATAGTATTGCCTTTCGTTGGTCATAGTATGTCCTATCCATATGTTTGCTTTAATATATATTGCTCCTTATATACTACATCCTTAAAGGTTACCTTATACTTTTTACTAAGCGTATGAAACTTATAGAAGTCTACCTTTTCAATGTTTAACACCCTTCAGTAAGTTCTTCTTACTAAGTTATGTCATTTTTAACTTACTAAGATGACCTATCTATATGTGTTATAATGCAGTATTATCTTCCTTTGCCTTTATTACTACAATTTCTTCAGTCACAATTATGCTCTCTATCAATCTATATATGTTTTTAAATAATTTTATCCCTTTTATCATAGTCGTCACACCTTTTATCAATTTAATATTGTTTTGTTCAATTTTATATCCAAGACTATTCACATGTAAGGTTCTTAAAGAGATCAAATTCTTTCTCAGATCTAGTGTATCAAACATCCCTTAACATCTTAACAACGCTATCAAATATTTTTTTCCCTGACTTATCTTATTTCAATGATGTTGTAAGTTCTATTATCTTTAACCAAATAGTACTGAAGTTGTATGACATGTATGACACAAAATCCTCATTTAATGTCATGTGATATAAGCAACATATATCTAGAATTTATAAGTCCTGAAGTTAACTGATTGAAATGTAAAGCATGTCTCCATCACTATAATTTGAACCTTTACTCTATACTGTATTAGCTGACCTTACATGAATCATCCGTTTATTTTTTATCCCTTAGCCCCTTCTTGTTTAGACAGTCCCTTCTGATACGTCTAGTTTGCTTGCATTTGTAGGCATGATTGTTTACAAATTAGGGAGAGAATGCCTTACATTTTATGTAAGTAGAAATTCCATGTACGATGGCAAAGATCGCTTCCTGCATTTCTATAAATTTTCACTGGAGAAGGATACCTAAATTATATCAATTAGATGTCTTTTTTTATTTTTTTTGAACCCACTTCTCACGTAGGATATACATTGACAAAGGATTCACAAAAAAAGTCAGATTTGTATTTTTACAATAGAGAAGTGATAGACAAATTAAGTTAGGGTTCAAATTAAATATTTATAAAATGTTGGGGTTTTATTGGATATGTCAAAACATTTGAATTTAACTTGAATTCTAGTAAAAATTTTAAGGTCTAATTTAACTCTTTTGTCAAAAGTAATAATAAACACGCACTTAGTCCATTACTTAGATTTTACATACCAATATACCCCTTAATCCAATTCGAACGATTATTGTGTAGGTTAAGATTGTTTAGGTTCAAGAAAATATTTTAAAACTTGACAATTGAATATTTTGACTCCGAGCCATTGGTAATCTAGAGGGGAAGGTAAACAATTAAAAAAATATGATTGTTTTATGATTTCGTCTTGCGTATTTTTTTCTCTATATTTATCCAAACTTAAAAAAGTTTATTGGAATTGATGGAATAGTCAGATACACCTGGTAGGGCAAGCCAGCTCTTTATCTTGTGGATACTTTGTTGGACACCTAAAGTTGTCCACTCAGCAATACATTATAGTAAGACAAGGCAAGACAGCCAATTGTATGGATAGGCATAGGCATTAATTAACATATATTTTGGAGTTAGGAACTTGTGGGGTTGGATAAGATTAAGAAGAAATTGTTTCTTTTAATAAAAATGGCTAAAGAAAGCCAAATCATAACGTTTCATTTTCAGTCTTAAGCTATGCAAGCGGTCCATGTCAGAAGAGTTGTGCACTCAAACTCTAAGGTTGCATCATTTGTATATATTGTGATTTTTGATTATATACACAATAACAGATACGAGGTCTGTCGATAATTGACTAGCAGCAGTAATTATAGGCCCCATGTTAAATAAGACATGCGAATCATCCATCCCCACTTCATCAATATGCTCTACAAATTCAATTTACAATGGAAAGGAGAGATCTAATGTAGCCGAACAAGCCATCCTGCACGCAGGAACACCTTAGATCAGTTCATTTGAGAAGACTGAACAAGTGAATGCCTATTTGAGCAAGCAATTCATTGAGATAACTAATTTTTACTTTAAATAAGGCTCCAACTATTTACTTTTTAGAATTAAACATGCTAAAATTTAAGAATTATGTTTTACTTTCGAAATAAAAATTATATTTTGAATTTCACTGAAATACATATAGCCTATAATATGTGATTTATTTATGCAGATTTGGTGACGACCATACATTGACGATAGTTTATCTTTGGATTAAAAAGTGTGTAAACTAAATAGTGTATGCTTGGATTGAAAATTTTATTAATTATAGTTCCAATAATTGCAACATTATAAATACATGCGGAGTATAGAGTTGTTGACCACAAGGAACTCATCTTTACATGTTCTTTTTTTTCATTTTTGAAGGTCTTGGGCAATAAATGAAGCCACTTCTTTGGTGAACTGTTCTAAATAACTAATAATTTCAACCTGTTCTTTAAATTAAATTGGATGCCTTACACATCCTTATCTCCACCGCCTCTTTTAGGGTTTGTGGTCATTGATTTTACTAAGAACCCTACCGTTGAGAACGGAGATTTGTTTCTCATCTACCTACCACCTAGAGTCAAAAAGAGTAGAGTAGAGTTTGAAAAGAGAGAGATTACTCATATTATGTAGTTTACAAGTTTTATATTGACCGCTTGGACTTTTGATGTGAAAGCACAACCCCAAACTTTTATCTAGACTCTAGATGATCCTGTGCATATTCTGCAAAGTGTATTGCAAAATAAGCATTTAAATTTGTTATATTTGTTTATGTTTAGTATAATTAAAACGGCTTCTGATTTACATAAACCTATTACTAGAAATTTACTTAATATAGACATCTATATTACAGACCAAAAAGATGATTTTGGGTGGGGGCTCGGGGTAGAGTAGTCAATGACGGCTTGATTTTTACTAACAGCGAAGCCATGTGAGGAGTTTGGAGAATAACATTACACAAAATATCAATCACCAGCAATAGGCCAAAGCCATCCAATTCTATATTTCGAATATAATACACATAATCCATGTATTAGGATTTAGGTGGGTACTCACTCGTATGATTTTTGCCAGCTGTCACTGCATTCCTCTTCTCCATTTCACCCCTATCCCACCCCATCTATTTGCAATGCCACCCCTTTTTCTTCGTTCTACTTCTCCAGTGGGAAAATAGGCTCGGATCTTTAGTTCATAATCATTATTCATATTGGAGAAATCACATGTTTGAAATAAACATCAAACACATATCTAAATATTTATCGTATAATAATCTTAACGTATGAGAAATCAAAAGAGCAATTAGCTGTAAACGGATGAATGAGAAATATTTAGGGGGTATTCTGGTAAACTATCCGGAAAACATGTGTCTTGTTACGTGGAGGTACGTCATGATGCCACTGCCTAAGCTATAATTGGAGGGACAGTTGGTTGGAGTAGTCACATTGAGTTGGACAAAAGATAATAAGACCATACCCTCTTCCTCTTAAGCCCCAACATACGCATTCATCGACAGAGACAATATCAGAATCAGAAACACCTCGACAATACTATTGTCCCTCTTGCTTCATTTCCTATCACTATTTCAATCTTTCCTTTGTGGGTATGTCAAACTTCTTATATGTTTCAAGCTAGCTATAGAAAGTTGTGCTTCTCAGTTCCTTCTTGCTTTGTTGTGTTCGTTACTGACAGACTTTGGTATTTTTATCTTTTAAAAAAAGATTCAAATTTATTATAGCTTTTTCAGAAATTAAGAAGATCATGGGTTACTGGAAATCTAAGGTTCTGCCTAAGATCAAGAAGGTTTTTGAGAAGGACAGCGCCAAGAAGGCTGCTGCTGCTGAAGCTTGCAAGTCCTTTGATAGTTCCAAGGTCTCTTTCCACTTACCATAATCTTCTGTTTCCCTTTCCCACCAAAACCACATATGTTTGATCTTGTAACAATATTTTTTTTCACGTTTATTCTGTAATTTATGTTTTTCAGGAAGAAATCACTAAGGAGTTTGAAGACAAGAAGACGGAGCTCCAACCTAAGGTCGTAGAAATCTATGAAGCTTTATCCACCGAAGTCAAGGTGTGTTTCAACTCCTAAACGATAACAAAAGTTAATGAAATAGGATAGGGAAAAAGAGACAAGAACGTGCACTATTATTATTGCTAACACTATTATTTTCTGATTTTGATTTGGAACTATAGACCTTAGTGAAGGAACCCACGGAAGCAGGATTAAAGAAGCAGTCCGTGCCCGTTCAGAAGTTCCTTGAAGAGCTCGTTAAAATTGGTATGATCTAATCCTCAAAATCTTCTTTTCTCTCACATTTTCTTTTGGAGTTCTGAAGAGTAATGGTATGAACTGTTTATATGGTTATGCATGGAAGCAGAGTTTCCAGGATCGAAAGCAGTGTCAGAAGCGAGTTCCAAGTCGGGAGTGGCCTATGTTTCAGGTCCGGTATTCTTCATATTTGAAAAGGTCTCAACCTTCGTCGTCGTGGAGGAGAAGGCAGTAGAAGCAGAAACAACTCCAGCGACGGTGGAGGAAGCAAGTGGTGTGAAAGAGAAGGAAATCGCTGTGGAGGGAGAGAAGAAAGAAGAGGCGGTAGTGGAAGCGGAGGCTGACAAGGCCGAAGCAACAGAGGCTCAAAAGGTCGAGAAGACGGAAGCGAAGGCAGAGGAATAGAAAACTTGTGAAAGCACAGTAAGGCACAGCCACGTGAAAATTGATTTTATTTATGTAAAGAAATATTGTTGTTTGTTTGGGATTTTGATTTTGTTTCGTTTACGTGCATTGGTTTGTGTTAATTTGTAATACATTTAATAGAGAAAACTGAAAAGTGGTTATAAAATTGATGATGTTCATGACAATTGATTCTTATAAAACCAAGCCCGTCATTGAGTTGGACTTAGCAAGACAAATCAATTAGGCGCATGTGATGGGTCGATGTCCAGAGTCATCTGCTATAAAAGTAGACCATTGCGTCGGTGAAAAATTTTATCAGGGTGACGGATCAAGTTTGGAATTTGCAGTCTGAATATGAGCTTAATTTTAATTCAATATATTTTTATTTATGAGTCTCATAAAACTCATTCATCAAACAAAAACTCAAGAAGCAGACAAAGAAGCTACTCCTAGCAAATATAAGAAAATAGAACCCTTTTTTTTGGAAAGCAAAAGAAAGAAAAAAATCATAAGAAAGAAAAATAAAAAAAGATCTTCGGCTTAGAAAAGGAAACCATTAAAACTAAAAATGAATCCCAAAAAGTACTCAAAAAGAGGAACAAGCCTATTAAAAGTGTAATCGTACGAAGGATTTAAGACTGAAGAAAATCTTAGTCTCTCATTTGATCAAAATAGAAGCACATCAAAATAAGAAAAAAGAAGAACAAGAAGAGATTTAGACATAAAAAGAGAGAGGAAACACTCTTAAGGGTAAATTATTAAAAAATTCAAACTTCATTTAATTTTACAATACTTATTCTAAATTAAAAAAAGATAAAATGTTGAAACTTGTATTTTTTTAATAAAAATAACATGTTGTGCATAAAGTTAACAATATTAATATGATACACTACATCACCAAACTCATTAGACACATAACTAATACATGACTTATTAGTGTCACGAAAAATTAAATATTTAAAATTTTTAGAAAATAGAAATGTGAAAGTAATGCAACCTCATACCAGAAACTACATAAAATCCAAATCATAAGGAATTAGAACACTAGGATTATCTTTAAATCAAGTAAGAAACTTAACTTTAACCAAAGCTGCTTATTCGAAAAGCTACAAGGATTTTGATTGCCATAAGTTACCTTGATAATATTAGATTAAGTTCTTGTACAAGAACAACGAAAAAATTCTCACAAAGTTAAAAAAATCTCAATTTTGATTTCTATATTAATAATCCACAAATTACATTAATAAAATAGTCTTTTATAGCTACAAGCTCTTAAGAACTAGAATTTCAAAAGGAAAATAAAACTAGAATCTTAAAAGAACATTCTTTATCAAATGTACAAAGGATTAAAATACTAACTATTAATGCTACTTTAACTAGGGCTCTAAGAATCCTATTTTAATTTATAATCATAATGTCATAAGGAATCCTAATTAAATTAGAAATTAATCCTATAACGAGTCTTGATCCAAATAGGAACTTAGAAAATAATAACAAACAATTTTAACACGCTTTTAGCTTTATGTTTAACATATAGCCCAATTACAATAAAACATGTTGACTTTTACAACAAAACAAACTAAAGCATTTAAATACATTTTGATTATGTGAATTAGGCTCCATTTAACTTTTAAAAGGTGGATTGGGTTGTTTGACATTCCTTAAGCCTTATTCTTCATGTATTAAGCATTCTCCATCGTTAATAACATGTAAAAAAGTGATTAGTCTTGGATATGCATTTAATTTATCTTGAACAATCTCTTTTTCTTGCATCTCCATGATTAATCCTTGCAAAGTTATCTTCTTGAGTTTGTTCCTTGTTCTAGTCATTAAACCTCCACTTCATTCTAAAGGATCATAACAATAGTTGGAAATAAGAGTTGATGCAAGCTGATCTCCATCATTCTCTTCCTCCTTGAAAGGATTCGTCCTCGAATCAACTACATCATACATAGATAAATTAGAAATATTAAAAGTAACACTCATATTACCATAGTTGCTTGGCAAATCTAGTTTGTACGCACTGTCATTAATCTTCTCCGATACTTTACAAGGTCTATCTCCTTTAGTCTATAACATAGACTTTCTTTGAGCAAGAAACCTCTCCTTACTCATATGAACCAAAACGCACTCTAGGTATTAAAAAATAACATTTATACGCCCCTTGTTGGCTATATATTGCATATTGTTTATTCTTTCTCTCTATGTTAGCAAGATCCTTGACATGCAAATTCCTAATAAAATCTACCTTATGGTTAGCATTAAAATTAACATGTTCAGTAGACAAAGGTAAGGTATCCAAATGACTTAAAGAATTAAAGTCATAAATAATTTCGAAAGGACAATAAGAAGTGGTAGAATGAACTGACCTATTATGTACAAACTCAACATGCAATAAATAAATATTATCCCATTGTTTTAAGTTTTTTTTGAATGATTGCATATAACAAAATAATAAGTGTTCTATTAAATACTTCATTTAATTCATCTGTTTAAGGATTTGCAATATTAAAAATTAAGAGTTTAGCTCCTAACTTATTTTAGAAAGTACATTAAAAATGACTTAAAAACTTAATTTATCCATCACTTACTATTGTTTACGCAATCCATGCAAATATACTATTTCCTCAAAGAACAAATAAGCAATACGTATTGAATCATTAGTTTTACAACATGCAATAAAATGTGTCATCTTATTAGACCTGTCAACAACAACAAATATACAATCATTACCACTTTGAGTCCTAGGCAAACCTAATACAAAATCTATAGATGTGTCAATCTAAGATTGATTAGGTGTAGGTCAAGATGTATATCAACCATGCAACATTACTTTAGATTTTGCTTGCTTAGATGTTA
The DNA here is from genome assembly GCA_027576715.1 of Erythroxylum flavicans. NCBI lineage: Eukaryota > Viridiplantae > Streptophyta > Magnoliopsida > Malpighiales > Erythroxylaceae > Erythroxylum > Erythroxylum flavicans. Next base: position 34,060,217 of record JANZXP010000005.1, read on the forward strand.
TAAACTTATCACAAACATTTTGCATATCATGTTTCATGTTTGGTCAACAAAAATGTTCATGCAATATACTTAAAGTCCTTCACACACCAAAATTACCCATAAATGCCACCACGAATCTTTTTGACTAGTAGTTCACTCAAAGAACATATAGGTGTACACAATTTATCTTTCTTAAACAAAAACCCATTATCTCTATAATACTCACCACATGCACACTTAGAACATGCATTCCACACTTGATCAAAATTAACATTATTAACATAAATATTCTTAATAAACTCAAAGCTAAGTAATTTAGTTTGCAATGTAGTAAGTAATGCATACCTTCTAAATAATGCATTAGCTACAACATTTTTCTTTTTAATCATGTACTTAATCATATAAGGGAATGTCTTCACATATCTCTTATTAAGCTTACCTTGGGATTTCAAAATTTTAAGCTCTCATAATCAAAATGGATTATGAATTCCTTCAAACATAAATAATAATGCCCTGTTTGTAGAATTCTTACTAATGCGTACAACTTTTTTTCGTAAGTAAGATAGTTTAATGCTACCCCTTCTTTTGAATAAAGTAAGCAATCAATTCAAGTCTTGTATCAAAATAAATAGTATACCAATTCCAGTGCATCACATTCAACCTCAAAAGCTTTGTTAAAATCAGGCAAACATAATTTAGATACATTAGTGAACTTATCTTTCAAAGTATTAAAAGCTTTTTTGTAACACCCCATTACCCTAGGATACGCATCGGGACGCCCGTAGGTCATTCCGACACATAACCTAAGATAACGGAGC
>JANZXP010000005.1:34061113-34083100 GCA_027576715.1 Erythroxylum flavicans
CACAAATTCGCTACTGATTGACCCATATCAGTCACTCAACAATTTTCCGGGTCCGGAAACAATTCCAGAAAATTCCCAGAAAATCCCTATAATTCTCTAAAATTAGGAAAATCCTAACGAACCTCTCCATTTACCATTCTAAAACACTTAAGACACTTTTCCTATTTAGCTCAATTAATCACAATCCAAAAACCGGGAAGATGTCATGTATGCATGTACAAACATTTCATGTGCAAAATTCACTCATTTTTATGCATGTGCATTTATGAATGCTTGCATATGCCACTATTCACTTATACACTCCTATTCATAGCAATTGGTGAGGGGATGTTACATTTTTTATGCATATCATCCCACTTAAATACAACATTGTTTTTAATAAGTTTATTTAAAGGTATTGTAATATAACTAAATTATTTTACAAACCTTCTATGAAAACTTAATAATTCATAAAAACTTCTTACCTTATTCACATTCCTAGGTGTAGGCCAGTCCTTAATTGCCTTAATCTTATCTTCATTTACCCTTATTTCATACGAACTCATAACAAAACTAAGAAAAAGAACAAGTTCCATAGAAAATGCCCACTTCTTAAGATTAAAGTATAGTTGATGTTCTCTAAATATTATCAAAGTTGACTGTAATAAATTTCCCAATCGTAAAAAGGAAAACATTATTCATTGACCTCATAAAGGTGCTAAGTGAATTTGTTAAATCAAATAGCATCACTAACTATGAATATAAATTATATTTTATCTTAAAAGAAAATTTTCATTCATCACCCTATTTATGCAAATTTGATAATAATCATTCTTTAAATCAATTTTAGAAAACATACAAAAACCATGTAATTTATCAATCATATAATCTAACTTAAGGGTAACTTGTTTATATTTTATAGTAATTTTATTGATGGCTCAATAATCAACATACATATGCCACGTTTCATATGTCTTTGGCACCAAAATTGTAACATCCCCTCACCAATATGAAGGGTATTTTAGTCATTTGCAATATTTATGAGTGTTTATAGTGTAGTGACATATTCATGCATTCACATGCACATGAATAGTAAATAGTGAATTTTTGCACATAAATTATTCAAATTCGTATGATGCCATGTGGAGTACTGTAGTGATCGCACGTAGCGCTTCCTTACCTTAGGATATGTGTCGGAACGACCTAAGGGCGTCCTGGTGCGTACCCTAGGGTGAGGGGGTGTTACAAAAATCACAAAAACTGAATATAGACTGACTTTTCTTTACAGATCCAATTTGCACTAACTTATCCACTTGCTTTTGAATCTCTCCTTATGATAAGTTCTATATGCTAGTCTGTTAGGAATTGTTGAACCAAAAATAAAATCTATTTGCTGTTCTACACCTTTTAAAGGAGGTAAATTGGGTAGAAAATAGATTTGTGAATTCTTGCAACAAAGAAGCGATCACACTAAGCAAAGAAGTGTTAAGATTGCTAGTTAAAAAACAAATATCCTTGTATAAAAGTACAAGTAATTGTTGCCTTACTAATATAAAACTTTTAATCTCACTACATTTAGAAAAAACACTAACTCTCTTACTTTTTTTTCTTTATTTTGCAGTCCAAAACTTGAAAATTTTTCTCTTTTCAATAAAATATCATTTTTCTCATTTTTTTGTTTTTCTTGAGCACTAACTTGCTTTTCTCTCATTTCACTCTTTAACTTTCCTAATCTAATTCTCATATGCTTCCTATGGTTTGAAAGGTGTTAACACAATATTGCAGTTATGCCTTACAAAGGAATATCTATTCTTGTACCCATTATGAGTAACCTCCTTATCACTGCCGCAGATATCCCAAGAGTATATGACCAACATATATCAGTGTCACTTCATAAAGAACCTCATCTTTATAGTTGCTAATAGTGAATGCCACTAATACCTGCTTTGACACCTCAATTTCTCCATATTCATTTAATCATTTTAACTTATATGGTTTAGGATGCTTTAATGTAGCCAATTTTCACCTTTATACCAATAAAGTACTAGCAACATTAGTAAAACTACCACAATCAATAATCATTTTACATACCTTGTTATTCATATGGCACTTAGTATGAAATATGTGCTCACTTTGGACCTTGTTACCATCTTCCTTAGGTTCCATATTAAAAACATGCCTATTAATCATCATATCTTCATGAACGAGTCCCTTAATTGTGACAAAACTATAATTCTCTAATAGTAGTATCTTATCATCACTTAAACTGACACTCTCTATGTCATCATTGCCTATAACAATTATAGCTCTTTTATTTGGATATTGAGAAGCAATATTCTTGAATCCTTGGCACCTGAAACACTTAACATTACATGACTTAGAAAATGATTAAGTTTCATTTTTTACCCCTAGAGATAACAACTAAATCCTTTAACTTTACATCTTCTCTAAGGTTTAAAGCAGTTTTGTTTTCCTACCCATTTGACTTTCATAAAGAGCTAGAAGTCAACCCATATTTAGAAACATTCTTAGACTTCAGTTGCCTTTCAACCTTGATAAATTTATAAAATAAATCCTCCATCTCCACATAATGTTGCAATTCTACCACATTATCTATCTCTTAATTCAAGCCACTAATGAATCTAGCCATAGTTGGCTTATGATCCTCCTCTAGATTAGCCCTAATCATGACTATCTCCATCTCTTTGTAGTAATTTCCTACACTTATGGAACCTTGAGTCAACCTTTATTTTTTCTTTGTACATAAGTCCCTATAATATTGGCTAGGCATGAATCTCTGATGCATCACCGACTTCTTCTCTCCTATGACCGAATAGGTCTCTCACCATTTGTACGCCTACTAATCACAAACTGATCCTACTAATTATGACAATCAAGCATATTTTCTACCTTTATCTCCCACTCTAAGTATAGTTCAAGATCATTCTTCCCTTAAAATGGGATTTTCGTCTTAATACCATATAAGTTCTTATTTCCAAAAACTAGTCTCATCATAATCAGAACCCTCCTTTTCCTCTTCTTTAATCATGTGTTTCCTAGAGAATTTAGATCTAGATGGAGACTCTAAAATATCTAACCTCATATTTGTTACCTTGAATTGGTCTTAGATAGCCTTCATGAATAACTTGAGACCGATCTCAACATTATCTCCACCACTACCCATGTTTAAATATGTAAAGAAGATGTTAGTAGCAAAGATTGATTTTCCTCATAACTCTCTTACATGTTTAAAGTAAAGATTAGGTCACTCAATCACTTGTGTTTCAATCAATTTTGGATTTTCTCGATGTATTCTCACCACTATTGCCTTTTACTACTCAATTTCTCCTTGCAAGCCCTTTAAGAAGAACTCTATCAATGGTCTTGCCAAAACAATAAGCAACAATGGAGTTTATAACTTTGGTTGATGAAAATTATGATTAACATGAAAAAACAAAGGAAGTGAAATCAATAAGAAGGTAATAAGGATGAACTGACACTAAGAATAGATTAACAAAATCAACAAAAAGGAAATAAGGATGAAATGAAACTAAAAATAGGCTAATAAAATCAATGAGAAGGAAAAATAGAAGCGAAATTAAGAAGAAAGAACAAAGGAAACAAATTAATAAGAAGGTAACAATAATGAAACAAAAATAAGAATCTTTTTTTAACTAGAAAAAGATTAAATACTTCATAACATACTAGAACACTTTATAATTAGGTTGCACACAATAAGATATTTAGGTTTTAATGCATGCTTTTGATTTTAATTTTTCTTTTCTTTTTAATTTTTCAATTTTGCTCTTCTTTTGATTTTATGTATATATGATGTGAACTAACTGATAAGCACATAGAAGAGTATAATACAACTTTGATTGAATAAAAATGCACAAAGTGGATGATGGATTAAAAGGAAATTATGGATAGAAAGAATCAGGTACAATGGATGATGAACGATATAATCACATATAAGAAGAAAGGAAATATACACTTAAAGAACATATAACACTTGATTTCAAGAGTCAAAGCTTTGATATCAAATAGCGCAAACTTTAGTTTGGAAATAACTTGAAACCCAAATTACAAGGGGTTAGAATCTTATGATAATCTTCAAATCAAGCAAAGAAACTTGACCATAACCAAACCTACTCGTTAAAACCAAAATTATAAGGAACTTCTCACAAAGTGAAGAACATTCTTGATTTGATTTCTGTATTGATAATTCACAAATTACATCAACAAGACAACTTTTTATAGGTATAAATCCCCTAAAAGTTAGAATCCTAAAAGAAAAGGAAAACTAGAGTCCTAAAATAACATTGCTTATCAAATGTAATAAGGATTAAAATACTAACTAATAATACTACTTTAACTAAGAATCTAAGAATCCTATTTCAATTATTAACCTTAGTCATAAGAAATCTTAATCATATTAGAAATTAACCCCGTAATAAGTCTGATCTCAAATAGGAAACTAGAAAACAACTACAAAACAATATTAGCACACTTTAGGCTTTATAATGGTGTGTGCTGATGATCACTAGAAACCCTAAAATCTATCCTTAATATCGTCTTCCTTTTCCTTTCTTAATTTCCTAAATTACGTAAAAATGCTAGCTTTTTGTATTCTTGGGTCTTCTCTTTTATAGATTCTGGCTGCAAAGAAACGATGGAAGTCACATTGAAGTAATATCTAAAAGAAGAAATCATGCCCCGGGGTATAGCTCAATTGGCAAAAGTTTGGGTGGTATAGTGCCTGTCATGTTGCGTGACTTGCAAGGTGAGAGTTCGAATTTTAGGGGCAACTTTTAAAATTTGGGCCCCTTGTATAATAAGATTAGTGGATAAGCTCAAGTCCTTGGTCAGTTAAGGCACATCTCATGATTTACCTCCTTTACCAATCCTGCAGGTACGGAGGGTGGAGGCTCTTAATATTAGAGTTCAACATTTAAAAAAAAAGAAGAAATCATTGTTTATCATTATGACATGCGTCTCATGATTTTCATACAAAGGAGCAACTGCCTGCATCATTATTGGTTTCAAGTTGGATTAAATAAAATCTAGTCTAATTTGCGAAATTTACTCAGCCCAGAGAATGGACTCATGTACATATAACTAGATATTAGTTTTTTATTAAATAATTAATAGAGCTCTATAGAACCCTTTTTATTCTTATATCAATTTATTGAATAACGTTAATAATCCTCCTTATTCAACAATTTTACTTTTATTATCATAATATATCTCACACCATTATTTCAATAAGTCTAGCTACTTAGTGTTTCTGCTGCATCTCATAAAAATAATAGCTAATAATTTTTTCCGCGAAACAATTTTTTATTTAAGAGAATTTAAATTAGATAATATTATTGTCTTAGTTTTTGAGTACTTGAACCAAATTACATTTAGAATAGAGCAATGTATTTGAAATGGTTCCTTGCTCCGCTCGAACAAGTAAGACGCTTTTTCAACAAAATAATAGACGCAGGGAATGAGAAAGAAGGAAGAAATGCATTACTGGATTCAAGCGTCTTCCTCAGATTTCATTGGACCTCTTCCCCAACCTCGCAGGTGTATACTATTAAGTTTCTGTTCTTCATCGCCTCTCAGTATCACTGTTTAACTGAATTCCCGGTACAGTGGCCACACTGCTGTTTTGATTGGCAAATCCAAGGTTGTGATCTTCGGTGGCCTTGTGGGCAAGAAATTCCTCTCTGACATCTTTGTCTATGATATAGGTACTCACTAAATTTTCTCTATTCTTCACTTGTTACTTTGTTGACTCGCTTTCTTCCTTGCTCTTTGTAAGTCAATTCTGCGAAATAACTATTCCAATCTGATTGTTTTAGAGAACAAGTTATGGTTTCAGCCAGAGTGCAGCGGAAATGGGTCTGATGGACAAGTGGGTCCCAGCCCACGAGCTTTTCATGTTGCTGTTTCCATCGATTGTCATATGTTCATCTTTGGTGGCCGATCGGGTGCCAAAAGGTTTGTACTTTACACAAAGATGAATTTGCAGATAGTTGTGCTACTATCCTATCATACGCCAGTTTCATGCTTTGGGGATTAATTTCCATGGCATTTTATTGACAATGATGTTGGGTCTTCAGGTTGGGTGACTTTTGGGTTCTAGATACAGGTAAGAATCGTACCTATCTATTCAACTGCTTAAAAGAGTGCATGTTATCAGATTTATTGAAGTTTGCAAGAACTTTTTTTTGGTTCCATTTGCAACAATGGCGACAACCTTAAATTATTGTAATGCATTACTCCGTTTTCATGGGTGTTTGCATATATTGAAAATAGATTTGAATGTTGTTGGCATTCTACTTGTTTGAATTCTTCTGTTAAACTTCTGGATCATTGATTGGCATTTGCTGTAGATATATGGCAATGGTCAGAGCTGACCAGTTTTGGTGATTTGCCTTCACCTAGAGACTTTGCTGCTGCTTCATCTGTTGGAAACCGAAAGATTGTTATGTGGGTGCCGATTTCATTGTTTTGTGAGCTTGAAAATGTTCTGTCATCTACGGTTAGTTTATGAAGACCTATTGAGTGCAGGCATGGTGGCTGGGATGGCAAGAAGTGGTTGTCAGATGTGTACGTTTTGGACACAAGTAACTTCTTTTCTTTTTCTTTGAGATGTGTTATCTATGTTAGACTATTGTTTTCCAAATAACATCGATTAATGAGTTTTGATTTCTTCTTCTGTTAACAGTTTCGCTTGAATGGATAGAGCTGTCAGTTATTGGTGCATTGCCTCCACCTAGATGTGGGCACACAGCTACCATGGTTGAGAAACGATTGCTTGTCTATGGTGGTAGAGGTGAAATAGCACGCAATAATCTGAAATTAAAATAACTCAAAAGTTTTTGTCCATAGCGAGAGTATTTTTGTCAAAATCTGTGAAATACTGTTAATATGCCTGCATCTTATTACATTTGTTTGGGTGTATTTGAAGTTTAGCTCCTTTTTCCATTTCTTCAAAAATTTCTCTGTCAATAATAATGGTGCAAAATCCGTTCCAAACAAATACAATTAACCACAGATATACCATTATTAAACACTTTTCACTGAACGCATACCTGATCTGTCTATTTTCTTTTATTTACTAAGCAACAGGTTTCTCTTCAGGTTTTATTGACGTGTAATTGGGTAGGAAGCTAACGAGCATTGCTATTGATAATTTTCATCAGTTCACTTAAACTTTTTCAGGGAATTTTATATGGTTCAATAGCTTGGTGTGAGATCCACATCTGAATACCCCACCATGATACTCTTTGTTGTCCATGCGATTGTTTATGGGACTTTTACATGATTAAAAAAAATATCTTGATTTTAACAGGTGGTGGTGGGCCAATCATGGGTGATTTGTGGGCTCTGAAGGGTCTTATTGAAGAAGGTTAACAGTTGATTCTTTTCATCTCCATTAATTACTCTGTCGAATGTCTGATTTAACTTATAGAACATGACTCTTTGACATTATGCTTACATTTTTCTCTTTTTCCCTTGAGCTAATTTGTAATATTGTAATCATTATGTACCGTCTTTATATCTTCTGGTCCTTAGTGAGGCGAATTTATATTTTTGGTGTATTAGTTTCCTAAATTTTTTTGGGATATGGAATGCTTATTTCTTTGCATTGATTGGATGGAAATCTAGCCATCTTGTACAGATAGTTGAACAGGAATAAAGATTAAGAGTGGGATTTTCCTATTTTGACTGTCATCTTTGGAAATTTGTGTTATTTCATTTATTCTTATATTGTCACTTGAAGTTGAGTGTCAAACAGAATTTGGCTGCTAGAAGTGTATCTACTGCTGGTGCATAATTCCTTAAATTTGTGTGCCAAAAATTTTCAATCTAAATATATGATGTGTTGACCCGTTCACAAAACTGAATTTCTATTGTGATCTTGAGCATCTACTAGGTTGAATTATGCCATTGCTTTTGTTGAAATAGTTATAAGTTCTGAAGTGAAAAACTTAGCTAAGCTGATATTTTTGAGTCTTAATTTGAATGATTTGCTTATCCATGAATGAATTTACAAATCAGATCCCCTAATGTTGTGTAAATGTTGTTTTGTATTTGTGGAAGAAAGAAAATGAAGCACCTGGATGGACTCAATTGAGGCTTCCTGGTCAAGCTCCTTCTGCTCGTTGTGGCCACACTATAACTTCTGGAGGGCACTATGTAAATTACTACTCTAAACCCCTACCTTCATAGATAATTTTTTTGAGAGTATTTGCTACTTTGTTCAACTTAATTATATGGATTTTATGCATTTAATATTATTCAGTAACAAATTTTGGAATGATTTATTTTAGTTCCTACATGCGTGATAGTTCTGCCGGTGCTTTTACTCATTTGTGAAGTGGAATGGAATGCTAAACTTCTCTCATTGCAGCTCTTGCTGTTTGGAGGTCATGGAACTGGTGGCTGGTTGAGTCGTTATGACATTTATCACAATGATTGCATAGTTCTAGACAGGGGTATGGGTGTCTTAACATTTGTATTTCTTGATTTAATTATGTTAGATTTTGCTGCTTAAACTTTGTACTACTGAGATTCAGGAGAGCTATCCTGGAAGCTAGTAATCTATGTTAATTACGACTGGCTTATGTTGATTGTTGTTGTTTGTACTTAATTGTTTGAGAATTATAAAGTGAATCTATTTCCGTTCAAACTCAAATGACTCTCTGTCAGACGTTAGGTTTGGAGGAAAGTGTTTACTGATTTGGTTATTACAATGAGAAGAACACATCCTGCTGTTATTTGCATGCATAACAGTGCCATCTGTAGATGATTTTAATGACCTTGACTGTTTCTTTGATTTAGTTTAATTTGTTATTGTTCTCATGCTGTTCATTTTGACAACCATCTCAATGATCTTATGACATAATATGGCTGTAAATCTGTTCAAATTTACTTCTGCGAACTTGCGTGCTTATGGCTTAATGTTTGTTTCTTTCCTCTTCTCCCATCTGAAGTTTCTGCCCAATGGAAGCGCTTGCCGACTGGTGGTGACCCTCCTCCTGCTCGAGCATACCACTCTATGACATGCATTGGTTCACGATACCTCTTATTTGGTGGCTTTGATGGGAAGTCGACATTTGGTGATATATGGTGGTTGGTGGCAGAAGGTACCTCCGATTCTCTCTATGAAAATTTAAAGTACTTATCTGATTCCTTCATTCTCAGAATATAATTAGTCTTTAGCGAATCTTATTTGTGATGTATTCGATTTTTAGCTGACCTTCTGGACAAATAGAAATTATAACAACCTATCTGTGCTGGATAATAGTGTTCCACAATGCTGTGCAAGAAGGGGAAAAATTATAGATCACTTACCTTATTTAATATAAAAATTTGAGAAAATATACTGAACATGATATCATGATCATGATTGTCTTTGACTTGACTGTTACGTTGTTCTTTTATATCTATCTTCAATTATCCAGTTATCCTTGGGAAATAAGGAACTGAGACCAGTGAATGCAGATGGTTATTTGATTGTACTGTGCTAGAATGTGGGAAGAAAGACAGAAGGGAGGATGATATTGATCTAAAAATACAAAACTTTAATAGTGAAACTGAGGATTTGAATTTGTCTTTTTCTATTTACAACAACCTCAGCATCTCGTTTTTTATCTTTTTGCATAGTTCTCATAGACCTAGAACTTTTTATAGTCATTGTTGTCATCACTATGTTGTCACATTTTACATGTTTTGCAGGGGACCCTATTATAAAGAGATTGACGGCTTCTTCACCCAGGAATCTATCTGAAAATAAGGAGGCAGATGATAATGACTTGTCAGCGATTAAGGTGTCAAAACAACTGCTTTAATAAGATCATGCTGCTTTCCCAACCATTTAGTTCGTTGGTCAAAGATCTTGGTGCCATCTGCTTAGCTTGCTCTTAACTTTATGGACTAGCATGACTTTCTCTTTCAGCTGCTGCACTTGTTAATGTTCTGCCAAAAATAATGAGCTAGATGCATGTTTCATGTTTTAATTTTTTTTGCTGTAACATAGAAAGGTTAACATACCTTACTGAACCATTGAGCCCAGTTACTCAATGGAAGAGGACGTTAACAACCTTAACATCCACCAGGGCTCAAATTCTGGTAAAAGCTTGAGCTTTCCTACGTATCAAAAGAAGTATATCACACTTATTGTTTAGATTCCAACAATATATCTGACTATAAGACTGTAACGACTGTTAAGGGTTTGTGAAGTTATTTCAATTTCTGACAGACATTTCCAAATGATTTGCCACGGTTATATTTTCATTTGCAACTTAAGCTTCATATTTGTAAAGCTTCGACAGATGATGAGAACAGCATTTGTTTATTGCAGTCCATTAATTTTGAATACACTTGAATCTTTATCCCGTCCTTTCTATTATGTTATTTCCAGAGTGCCTCGATTTTTTTTCTTTTTTTGATATCCTTTGCGCATGAATGACAGTCATTCCATGCAGGAAACCCAACAGGAAGACTTTGCCATCAATGAACTTCAAAGGAGAGTAGAATTTTCACTTTCATTTTCTAGTTCTGGACTTCAAATTGTAGATGAATTTGATGACAGAGAGCTTCTTGAATTAGCTGAGAGGTTGACTGGGTATAAAGTTTCCAACAGTGGCCAGGTTTTGCATGCTCATCAAACTTATCTTTTCTGGTAAGCTTTTATACACATTCAATCAATGTGTCAATTGAACTGACATCTGGGCTGAAACAAATGCAATAGGAAATTCAGGCAGTTCGTGAACACTGGCGAAAGTCTTCGCAAAGGTCATTACCACTCAAGGAGCTTGGACCTTTGCTTCGTGACTACCAACGCCTGATTGCACGCAGTCATTTGTAAGTAGGATATCTTGTAACTTAACCTTAATCTTTGCTATTTTAGAGTTTGCAATAGTTGCATTTAGAATTGTAACCATTTTTTTGGTTTTGTTGGCACCTTCATGTTTAAAGCTGTTTCATTGAGAAAAGTGTGTTTGTTGATCCACTTGTTAGTTGAGCTATAGTACTATTTCACTTGGTTCTGTGCTTCGTAACTGAAGGCCAGTTGTCTATATTGGACTGACAGGTTTAAAAATATTTTAGTTAGCAGCTTAACAGAATCTGGAATCTGTAACTAGATACAATAACTGATCCGGAAAGGAAAAATGAAGGGTGTGATCATTGATTTGAAATATCATCTTCATTTTGTTAGGGATCTTGGTATATCATTTGATATTCACACTATAGCCCAACCATGATATGCATGCTGGTGTTCAAATACTGAGAGTGCTATAAATACGATAACTTCGATGAGAATAGTTGTTTGCTTTAGCCACCTCTGATATCAATTTCTGTTGATTTCTATACAAAACTCTCATATAAGTATCATTTTTGGGGTGGTGGTGGTTCACATCTGCTGTTTGTGTGTAGAGCTGATGTTGGAGCTGATGTGGGGTCTGCCTCACTTGAGAAAAATACACATCATTTTTATCACACGAAAAATGCTTCTCAGGTATGTATCATGTCCACCAACGTTTATCGTATTGAAACATTATTCTTATTTTCTTATATTTTAGAGAATATAATAATTTATTTTTCATTGCTAATAATAATAGGGCTCACCGTCTAATGCAATCGTGAAAGGCTTGATCATAGATTCTGTTTTAGATGAAGCCATTGTACGATACTGTGACAAGTTGTAGAATTATGTTAGATAAATTTGGGGTAAAATACATAGACTTCCCTTATATTTTAAGAAATAAAAAAATCTAATCTTTTAAATTCTAGAAAAAAATTCTTTTGGTTTTAAATTTTCTTGAATTTTTTTAAATTTTGGTTAAAAACTAACAACGAAAAACACATCTTGTCACTAATATGGTAACCTAACCCAGTTATTAAGTCTGGTTTGAACTAATTAAAATTGACTTAAATTATTAATTTAAGATAATTATAATGAGGGTTAATTAAAAAAAATTTCAAACTTTTTGCTATATCTTAATTATAACCTGAATTTTAAAAAGTAACAATTAAATACTTGAGCATTCAATTTTTTGCAAATATAATTCGAGATTAATTTTTCCGTTAATGTCACTGATTATGCTTGCCATATCAACTAACAATTCTATCGTGTGGATGACACGTAGATTTTAATTTCCACGTCTAATATATTATAAAATAAGTACACAATTTTTAATTTAATTTAACATAATTTATAATATTTAAAATTAATAAAAATATTAATGTATAACAAATCCAAGACTTATACGCACTACTTCCCTTACCTTTCATTTGTCAATTTTTTTGCATTTTAGTTTCTTTACTTTTTCGTTAACTACTTATTACTCTCTCTTTTTCTTCCATAATCTATCTCTTATTCTTTTGCTCTTTCTTTTTTTAGTTAGTATTATCTTTATTGAGAAATTAAAGGAAAAACAGAGAAGGTACAGAGGGAGAGAGAGGAAAAGTAGAGAAGGTAGAGAGAGACAGAGAAATTTAGGAAAGATTCTTAGATCATTTACATCAATGCTTTATTTTGAAAATTTAAGTTTTTTTCCCCTTTTTCTATAGCCTCAGTTCTATGTTGGTTCGCCCTTTCATGTTCCAAGCACAGTGAGAGTTGTGTTTTTCTAATAACTCTTACATCCTTCTTGCCATATTTCTTGATATTGATAGGTACATTTTTCATAAAAATTAGAGAAGAGAGAGTTGAGAAATGAAGAAGAGAAAGTGAAGGGAGACTAGAGAAGAGATGGTGAGAGATACAAACTAGAATTTAGAAGCTAGGAGTGTGTGTGTGTGTGAGAGAGAGAGAGAGAGTGAGAGTTCTATTACACTGATGTGGTTTGCCACATCAACGCCGTTAATGTCAACACTAATGTCGACTTATATTTGCGAAAAATTAAAAGTTCGAAAATTTGTCGCTTTTTAAAATTCAGTTATAATTGAAAATTTTTGGCAAGTTTGAGAATTTTTTTTTGTAACTAGCCTTTATAATAAATTATTAGTTTGAATCGAGTTTAATTAATTTATTCAAATTTAAAAGAGTTAGATCGTCGTGTTAACAATATTTGATTAGTTTAAATGTAATGTTCATGTTGTGTATGTAAGAGTAAGGGTTTTTTTTTTAGAAAACTGAAAATTATAAAGATTTTTTTTGAAAATTAAAAAGGTTTTTAAATCATATGAGCGTTTTATGTCTTTTATTCAATAAATTTAATATGATCTCACTATGAATAAATGACATTTGGATCATGCTTCTTTTGGACTTTTTGTGGACCTGCAAAAGCAATGCACTAATGATGTGTCACCTGGTGGAAATGTTTCTCTACATGTCTCCATGTTTCCTTGATAATCAAACTCAAGGAACAGTATCACTGTCATACACCTTTCATGTGTTTCCTTATTTGTCTTTCGGTGGAAGGTTTCATATATCATCAGATTTATTATTTGTCTGATTTTCAGTTGCGTATGGATGATATTTCGAAACTTCTGGCAGAGTACAAGCAGCTTTCATCCAATTAAAGATCAGTGTGCGAAATTTGTGTAGCATGAAAAACCATGGCTTCAACATTTCCCTTATTGTAATATCATTTGTCTTGAATCATGACTGGAAACTTTTTCACAAACAGATGCATAAGCTTAACCTTTTGTATTATATATTTACTATCTGTATGAGAACATGTGGATGCTGAAAGTTATTATAGAGCACTATTTTTCAGCAAGGAACATTATGAAAAAGCGCACATAATTGGATTGAGGTAATAAGCCTATACTCTGGATAAGAAGTCAATGCCAGGACTCTATATTCTTGCTCATTTCCTCCAATTTCATCATCCGCAGTCTTTCACTCTCGGTTAGCAGCTGGTAAAGCAGGACAAGGTAAATAAATAAGGGAAAGTAGCAACTAGAGTAGGTTTATTTTTCACGGCCTTCAGTTGCTAAAACTGCCCTTGTTAATTCATTTAGTTGTTGCCTATATCGTAAAATTATAATATTATCCCGCTAAAGGTTTGCCTATACAGTTCTAAGTGCATCTTGTCGGCCAGAGAGCAGACAAATAGTCAAGTAAAAAAGAAAAAAAAAGTTGCAAAGGGTACCTCCATCAGGTTGGAGACAAGCTGAGCTTTTTCTTTATTCTTTTCGTTGAAAGCTTCCAGGGCTTCTTTGTACTCTTTCTCCTGTGCGTTAGATTTATATCATATTGAATGTCCCATGTTCCGAAGATATTAAGGATGTCTCGTTTGTTTCAACACAAGTGACATGAAGTAAACGAGAACAACAGTAATAATACGGAGGGTAGAAGCTGTTTTCACCTTTTTCTGGCAGCTCAACCCCAATGGCTTCAGCTCACGGTTGGCAGTGTCAATCTTCTTCCGAACCATTGCAACTTCCTTCCTCATGGGATCACCTAGCACTTCAAGCTCCTAATCACATCATCACAAAATTCGCTTTCAAGTGAATTTGGTCACACTCTATACATGAAAGTGAAACCATTTTTCCTTGCAAGAACTTACTTCCCAAATTTGAGTCAACCGTCTAGTTTCCTCTTCAGCACGGCCTAGTTTAAGTTCAACTTTCTCCTTCACTTCCATCTTCTTCCTCTCAATCTCTTCTTCTTTAGCCTGAAACGCGGATATGGCAAATCTTGACACTTCCTGATCTCCCTCATTCTCTTCCATTGATGGCCTACCCAAACTTACCATTTGCTACTGTAAGATGTAGTAGTTAAAGTGTTTACGCAGAACGCCTAAATGCTGTTATATTGTGTCCTTGTATCCCTCGCTTTGTGCTGTGCTGGTTTTGCCGTTGCTTCAAGATTCACTCTCGCGAAGAAAGTTCCTTGCTTTTAACAACATTCCCCAGAAAGCAAAGAGAACTTTACATTTCCAAGAAGCTCCACGGAACTCTTGCTTTCTTTTGAAAACATTCCCAAGTTAGTTAACCAAAAGGCGTTCCGAGATTTATGGCAGTGGACTCTTTAATCTTGACAGGACAATCATGTCCCAAAGTTGCTCTTCGTATCCTAAGGGTGACCTTAAGATGGTTACTACTTGAAGTGTTAAGGTACTATTTAACTGTCGCATAGAGTCAAAATGATCCTCCTCCGTTTGATGTAGTTAGACTGTCAATTTCTTGTCTATTGGATTAGATGTTAAATGTTTTCCTCCTCTGGCAACATTGAGGCTGTGCATTACTATCATCATAAGAATAGACAAAGGTTCCTCTGGTTGCTTAAACTAAAAGCTGTCCATGTTATTCACACGGTTAGGCTAGGAGGAACTAAGTTTATCACTTAATAGCCTATTGTCACTCCGTTTAAGACTTGAGGTCGATATTTATGAGAATAATTAAATTTAAGATAGTGAAGATACTAAGAAAAGAGGAAACTTATGCACTGATAAGCCTCTGACTAATTTTCCAGGTTACAAAATACGGGGCCGCAAATAGTTCCATAATAATCAGACGTGTTACATAAAAAGGAATCACATATGTGAATGATTAGTTATCAAATTATTATTAATGTTAGCCCACTCTTTATAACAATGTTGGAATTTTAAAGAAAAGAACATGTATAAGATGAGATTAGATAAAGATAAAAGAATACGTAATACTCAAGTTTTATTATATCTTTCAAATAATGAACTTGGTTGCCTTATATAGGCAAAATATAAAAAAATTCAATAACTGTTAAATAAAGATTTCAATTAATAAATCTGACTTATAAGATAAGATTAAAAACAAACTAAAGACCTATTCAAAAGGAATTTTAACAATACAATTTTGAATTAATTTCCAACATTTTCCCTTAATTCAAAATTGTAAAAAAAAAAAACTTTCATAGGCATGGAACAAATTTCTCAGCAATTCTTTATCAGTGGCAAAAATTATGGATCATAATCACAGAAATTATAGTTACGTTTATGTGATTTATTTTACCATAAATAGTCTAGTAATTGTATATATTCCTAACTAGAATCGAATTTCATTAGTCAACGTATTAATTGTATATATATTGTTAGCAAAAACAAATTGTACAACAATTTTTATTTAATAAAAAGGATTCTTAAAAAGAGGGCATTTAGCCTTTTACTCAAATATTGTTATGGTGTTAAAGTCTAACAGTAGAATACTCTAATTGTTGCTAGTCTGTAATTTCGGTTGTGTTTTTCTTTGAAGAATTCTAGAAATTTCTAGAATTTTTTTGGAATGGCTATGGAGAATATGGGTGGTAAACTACACACAGAAACTTTAGCTATCAGATTCACAGGGAAGAATTATACGGCATGGGAATTTTGATTCAGAATATTTTTGAAAGGAAAAGAACTTTAGGGTCATATTGACAAGTTATCTATTGCACTCGAGGATGCTAAGGAACTTGCCCAATGGGTAGCAAAGGATGCTCGAATCATCTCTTGGATTCTAGCATCCATTGAACCACATATAGTGAACAATTATGCTCTTTTGTCACAGCGAAGGAATATGGGATTATCCAAAGTGCATATACCATCAAGAAATTACTACAAGACGCTTCCAACTTGAATTTGAGATAAGTAAGTTCAGTCAAGGTAATCTCTCCATTGAGCAGTATTATTATGGATTTATTAACTTATGGAGCGAATATTCAGATATAATCTATTCTAAGGTATCTAAGGAAGCTTTAACAAGTATTCAAGTTGTTCATGAACTTAGCAAGCGAGATCAATTTTTAATGAAATCGAGACAAAAATTTGAGACTACTCGAGCTGGTTTATTGAATGGAAATCCAATTCCTTCTTTAGATGTATGTCTTGGAGAATTACTGCGCGAAAACTACTCAAGCTATTCTTATTGACTCTAAGGTGACATCAGCACCTATCTAACGTTGCTTATGCTGTCCAAGGAAAGAACCGAGGGAAAGGACCTATGTAATGCTACAGTTGCAAGGAATACGAACATATTGCTCACAATTGTAGTCAAAAATTCTATAATTATTGTAGCCTACTTGTCCTAAAAATAAGAAAGTTCAAGCTTTTCAAGCTGGTGTTTGTGTATCTAACAATAATGATTCTACATCAACAGCCACTATCACCAATCGACCTGCTATTACTCAAGAAATGGTCCAAAAAATGATTCTCAATGCATTCTCTGCTCTTAGACCTCAAGGTCAAGGTAAGACCGTTCCTTCTTCTTAGATTGTTGATTTTGGGGCATCCAATCATATGACGGGATCATCTGAATTGTTACATAATATACAACCATATATTGGTATGCAGGATATCCAATTTGCTAATGGTAGCAAGCTCCTAATCACAGCCATTGGTGATATTGGACCTTCTTTTCATCATGTATTTATTTCTCCTGAACTGTTTACTAATTTAATCTCAGTTAGACAAATGGTAAATAATAATTGTGATGTGCATTTTTCTCGTAATGGTTGTCTTATGCAGGATTAGGTTTCAGGGAAGGTGATAACGAGGGGGCTTAAAGTGGGAAGAGTATTTCCATTGCAGTTTGTCATTCCCAGAACTTTGTCTTTGGCTTCTATTATTATTGAAAATAAGGCTGCACTTTGGCATAAATGATTGGGCGATCCAAATAACGTACGTGATTTTATCTCATGTAATGAAGCATGGTTTGCTTGGTACAAACGATCAATTTTCTTCTAGTAGATTACCTCTTGATTGTTCCACTTGCAAACTTAGGGAAAGTAAGATATTACCGTTCCTTACGTATGGTAATTGTGCCATGAGATTATATACTCTAATGTTTAGGATGTTACTCCTATCCTTTCACATGCCCAATATAGACACTTTGTGACATTCATTGACAACGATAGTTGTTTCACATGGATATATTTTCTGCACACTAAAGTTGAAGTGTTCATTGCTTTTCAAAACTTTCTGGATTATATTCAGACATAATTTTCCATTTGCATTAAGGTGTTACGATATGACAATGGTGGCGAATATATGTCCCATAAATTTCAAGCCTTTTTGCAATAAAAATGCATTATATTCTAGAGATCATGTCCTTATACGCCTCAACAAAATAGAGTAGCTGAACGTAAAAACTGTCATCTGTTAGATGTGATTCGCACATTGCTCTTGGAGTCTTCTATTCTGTCTAAATTTTAGGTGGAGACATTGTCCACTACATTTTATTGATTAATCGTTTGCCTTCACATCAATTGGATTTTGATTCTCTTTACTATTGCCTTTTTGGTGTACATCCTAATTATCATATTCTTCATACTTTTGGATGTGTTTGCTTTGTTCACTTGCCTACCCATGAGCATCATAAACTTGTAGTTCTGTCAGTTCGGTGTGCTTTTATGGGTTATAGCACTTCTCACAAAGGGTACTTGTGTTATGATGCTATTACTAATCAACTTCATATTTTCAGAAATGTGATTTTATTTAAAAAAGAGTACTATTTCCAGCAACAAGTATCTCATTTTGATGGTTCCCTTCTTCCTAGTTTTGATGATATCTCACCACCAATTGAGCGCTTTAAATCTAGTTTTGTCTATCAACGTAGACAACCCATCATCACCACTTAATCCCAGCCCTGATCCCAATCCTGCTCTAGTGGCTCTTCTAAGATATATATGTGTCATTCATCCTCCTAAGAGGTATGCTTTCTCTGCTATTTTAGCTAACACTATAGTTCTTACCTCTTACTCTCGGGCAAATAAACATCCATGTTGGTAAATGCCATGTAAGAAGAACTTCAGGCTCTTCATGAGAATCATACTTGGGATGTTGTTCCTTGTCCTCCAGATACTAAGCCCATTGGTTGTAAATGGGTGTATTCCATAAAGTTGAAGTCAGATAGCTCTCTTGACAGATATAAAGCAAGGTTGGTGACCCTCAGTAATCGACAAGAATATGGCATAAATTATGAGGAAACATTCAGACCAATAGCAAAGATGACAACTTTGTGACTTGTTTTAGCTATTGCAACTTCTAAGGATTGGTCACTGAAACAGATGGACGTTAAAAATGCCTTTTTGCATGGAGGCCTTAAGGAAGACATTTATATGGCTCCAACACCAGAGTTTTTTTCTACTCCATCTTTTGATGTTTTTAAGTTAAAAAGCTCACTTTATGGCCTAAAATAAGCCCCATGTGCTTGGTTTGATTAGTTATGCTCTGCACTTCTTAGCTTCTCCTTCGTTCATAGTCAATATGATTCTTCCTTGTTTCTTTGCAAAACTGCCAAGGGAATTATCTTGCTCCTGGTATATGTTGATGATGTTGCTATTACTGGGAACAACTTTGAATTGATTTCTCAACTTCAGATACGTCCTCAGCATTCTTTTCATATGAAGGACTTGCGTTCATTGCAGTATTTTTTGGGCCTCAAGGTGTAATCCAATGCAGTTAGTATTTTTCTACACTAACATAAATACACTAAGGAACTAATTGCTTTGGTTGGTCTTCAAGATGGTCGTTCTGTTGACACTCCACTAGAAGTCAATGTTAAATATCATCATGATGATGGTAATTTTCTCTCGAACCCTCTTTATACAGACAACTGGTAGGAAGTCTTAACTATTTAACGATTACCTAGCCTAATATTTCCTTCGTTGTTTAACAAGTAAGCCAATTTATGCAGGAACCTACGCATCTTCATTTTATCGCTGTTCGTCTTATGATACGCTATTTACACGGAACTTTTACACTTGGCCTTTTATTTCCTATAAACTCTCCTATCCATTTGGTTGCCTATAGTGACGCTGATTGGGCTGGTTGTTCTGACACTCAATGCTTAATTACTGGTTGGTGCATGTTTCTTGGTGATTCTCTTGTTTCTTGGAAAAGCAAGAAGCAAGATCGAGTGTCTAAGCCCTCCACTGAATCTAAATATCATGCTATGTCCTCTATATGTTCTGAAATTATTTGTCTTCACGGATAGTTGGGTGAGCTTGGGTTTCCTCAAACTGAACCTACTTTGCTCCATGCTGATAATACCAGTGCCATTCAAATTGTTGCTAACCCTGTCTTTCATGATCGGACCAAACACATTAAAGTCAATTGCCACTCTATTCGCGAAGCATATAATGCTCGTGTTATCTCTCTTCCACATATTTCTACTCTTCTTCAGACTGCTGATGTGTTTACAAAAGATCTTTCCCGATAGCAACATCACTTTCTTGTTGACAAATTGATGTTGTATGATCATCCAACATCAATTTGAAAGGGGATATCAGTGGCAAAAATTATGGATCATAATCACAGAGATTGTAGCTATGTTTATATTATTTATTTCATAGTTTAGTAACTGTATATGTTCTTAACTGGAATATAATTTCATTAGTCAACGTATTAGCTGTGGATGTATTATTAGCAAAAACATATTGTACAACAATTCTTATTTAATGGAAAGGATTCTCAAAGGAGGGCATTCAACCTTTTAAATATTGCTATTCTTTTCTTTAGAGCACTTTTTTCTAATCTTCTCAATAGAGCACTTCTCTCTATTCTTCAATATGAGCACTTTTCTCATTACTTATCTCCATATAACACTTCTCTCTATTATATGTCTTGGCGCACTTCTCACCAACTAGAAGAGGCTGTCTTCTTCAATCACTTGTACTGTATTTGCATATTCTTCATTGTTAAACTTGCAATTCTTTTTTCAAATGTCCAATTCTTTTATGTCTAAAGCATCGAGACTTCCTTTTTTGCCAACAATTTTTCTCTTCATGACCAAACTTCTCACAATGGCTGCATTGAGGAATGTTTTCTTTCTTCTTTGATGATGGAACCTTTGCTAGATAAGCTCCCTCTACCATCTTTTCACTTTTTTGGTTTCTCATTGCCCTTCTTTGCTCTTAAGCTTCTAAAGTATTAATCACTTATAAGTCCCTCAAGATCTTTGAAAGCTCTGATATCATGTTGAAATTTTAAAGAAAGAACATATGTAAGATGAGATAAGATAAAGATAAAAGAATATGTAATACTCAAGTTTTATTGTATCATCCAAATAATGAACTTGGTTGCCTTATATAGGTAAATAAAAAAAACTTAATAACTATTAAACAGAGATTTCAACCAACAAATCTAACTTATAAGATAAGATTAAAAACAAACTAAAGACCTATTCAAAAGGAATTTTAACAACTCTACAATTTTGAATTAATTCCCAACAAGCAATATATAGTTGAGGTAATATTTACACTTTTACCTCTTTAAGATAGCTCCATGAAATTTTGTAGAATAAATTAGCAATTATATAGAGACACTAGGAATCATGGGATTGAATTTTAATGGTTCAGCTATATGAAATTGATAAAATAGTCTAGTTTTTTTTAAAAAAAGTAAAATTTACAAAAGAATTTTATATTGCTTAATTGACAACAAATATGAGAAAAATATTATACATTAGGTCTAAATTGTTATTCTTTTATATGTATGAGTAAGTTACGAATAAACTTTTAATTCATTTTTTCTTATATTCCAAACTAAAGATATATAATAATCCATATTATCATTATATAGTTTCAACATGATTATTTATTTAAAAGAATTCTACATAAAATTTATTTATTTTTTAATTAACTTCAAGGTTACTTTCTCAACACTAAGTAACGATGATTTTGTTAAAGGGTGCAAAGGAAATATATTTGTATTCCAACTTGTGAACTCATCTATGGAGGATCTTATCCAATATGTAATATACATATTAAATGATAATGATGTAAAATATTCAATAATTTACACTCTATACTTGAAATCGTAAATGAATGTGTAAAAGGACTTCTAAAATGTCTTAAGACAAATTTTGTACAAAAAGATTTTAAGACTACAAAGGATTAACGAGTACAATGTAAAATTTAGATAAGAAAATTCATACGGAGGAATGTGAATCAAAAGATTGAAAAAGTTTTCTCCAAGTTTATAGGAATTTGTGTTCATAAAATACATAATGTACTTTTGCCCCGTTTGGTTGGCGGGAAAGTAAAGTAAATTTGGAATCTGATTCTTCGGAAAATGAATCTATGGAAAGTAAAGATAT
>JANZXP010000005.1:34083200-34095986 GCA_027576715.1 Erythroxylum flavicans
ATTAAATTCCTGAGGAAAGTAATCTAAATACCAAGGGGGTGGTGGGATTTAGAATCCAAGGAAAGTGCTACTACTTTTCTTAGATTGAGAAAGTTTTTACTTTCCTAACTATTCAAAAAAAATGAACCAAACACAATAATGTAAATTTTAGGAAAAAGATTACTTTCCTAAGTAAGAATCCATGCCAACCAAACAAGGCCTGTAAGTAATTGTCTTCCAGGATATGTACAATTTAGTTTGAGTAATTCTTCAATACAAGTGTGATCTTAACAGGAGAAGCAAATATGCTAGCATTTAGATTCCTTATCTTACGTATATAGTCCTGTTTTATCATCTTCTTAAATTTGAGAAAAGATATTACTTAAACCTATTCTTTAGTATTTTATTATTTTTATGTGTCATTATATATATTATTTGGTTAGGATAAGAACCTTGTTGAGTTAATGGACTTTAGTTGAATAAAGAGAAGGTTCAATACATGATATTGATGATAACAATATCAATACTAATTATTTGATTTTTAGTATTATTAAAATCTTATCTTTTTAAAAATCAAACAATATGTAAAGGTAGAATGATATATATAATCGAGCAATAAATAAGTGAAATCACACAAGATGAACTAAAGTACAATATATGCTACAATATTAAGTCATGGAGCAAAGTTGTTCCCACTAGAGTGTAATTTTCTTGTAACTTATATTTTTGTTCTTTTAAATTTATTAACCGTTCAAAGATTGCATATAATTTAGTAAGTAATCAATTCATCATTTTTTAGATCTAAAAGAGGAAAATCTAATTTTAAATTAAAGGAAAAGGTCGTTTAATCTCATATTTGTCAAAAGCGAGGAATAAAAATGTTTAGATTTAAAATGTTATAGTTAGTTGGTTGGTTTGAAAATATCAAGACAATTCCTAATTTATTATGATAAGGGCATTAGGTCAATCTATTGTAGGTATAAATAGGCCAAAAGCCATGAACCCTTTTGAAAATTAGTAATTTAAAGAAATTAAATTGGTCAAATGGTGAGGTAGATTGATTGAATGTCCTAAACTTTGAAGAATAAAGTTGGCTAAATATATATTTTGCTTATTAACGTTTCACAAAAGGTCTAAGTAAGCGCGTACCATTATCTTTAGTCCCTTACATCTTAACGTTACTAAAATAGTACTCATTGCACCTTAAATAGGGGATCAAAGTGTTAAAATAGATAATAGTAGGAGTTTATTTACACCTTTTATGAAATGTTAAGGTAAAAATCACACCTTTAACCAATGTTCAAAGAAATTACTTTTAAGATTACATTTACTTCTAATTGGTCCATATTGATCACATAGGTTAAATTGATAACCCATATACTAATAACCATCAAAAACTTAACTCTTTTTAGAAATTAGGGTGCTATTACTAACCATTATGAAAATTTTAAGGTGTAGAGTGACTCCATAGATAATGTTAGAAATAAACTTTTTAGGAAACGTTATAGAGTAATTCATATCTTTTGCCAATAAAATTCTTCTTTTGGAGATTTTGTATGGTTTAAAACTCTATATTGATTGATTTTTGGTTGTTATTCAAATGGCTAAGATCGATCAAGTAGATCTATATGACAAAATACCTAATTTCATTAATATAAGAAATAATTATGCATTAAATGCACCATTCTTTGCTTTTAACAGTGATGTTTGAATATATTAAGTACAGATACCTTTACTTTTGGTTATTAAAAAGTTTAATGATATCTAAATGAGCTTTTATATGATATGGGATCTTACTTTTTCATAAATTCAATCTTTACAAACTAAACACGACAAATCAAGATCAATTTCTAGATGATCTAAAAGTTATATTGTCAGTATCAATAAATCATCTTGATATTGATATAAAAACCTATAGGATTTTCTAACCTAAGAACTTATAAGTGCCAATGTTTAAGGTGATCAATTAAGTGTGCATAAAAGTGTTTATGGTGATCGATTGAGTGTTCATAAAAGTATAAAACTAGTTAACCATCAATTGATAAAGTGGTAAAGTTTTACGGGCATGGACTTAATTGTATAATGAAGCCTTAGGCTAATTTTCACAAAAAAGTAAAATTAATTGCTTATTAATGAATTATGATTTAGCAATAAAGCTAATTGCTTTATGTATGATATAATCTAGAGTTTAACAAAGATCAAAAGAAGAGCTAATAAGCATACGTTTTGATAAGGTTAAGAGCTTGATAAACCTCATATGTTAGAGGTTGATGATAAGGTAATCTACATATGGACTGACTAAGATGCTTAATAATTATATGGAGTTGATCAAAACAAATTACACAACATGTGCTTGAAGACCAAATATTTGGAAAGTTAGTTAATATTACTTTTGTAATTTGATATTAGGAAGTTGTTAATCATGACTTATATTGAACAAAATTTTCTTTTTCTTTTTTTTACTTTATAGTTGTTGGTCCTAAATGGTACTAAGATATGAGTGAATTAGGTACTTTTAAATAAAAAAACTTTTCAAATAAGTAATCAATCACTCATTTTTCAAATTTTAAAGAGGAACATATGATTCTAATTTAAAGGAAAAATATTCTTAAACTTATGTTTTTGAAAAGTGAGAAACAAAAATGTTTAGATTTTGCAATATTATGGTTTAGTTAGTCGTTTTGAAAATTATATATGGAAAAATTTGTAATTTATTATGATAAGGGGATTAGGTAAACCACTAAACCTAATATAGGTTTAAATAACTAAATGCCAAAGAACTTTTGGGATTTGGTAATGATGAGGTAGATCAGTTGAATGTCATAAAGATGTTCTAAGAACTAAAATCTCAAGTATTTATAGCCAAAAAACTTAACATTCATTAAACGTAATAAATAGTCCTTATAATGACTCTTTTACAAATAAATAGGTCAACCTAACTACTACAAAGGTTGATTTGTATGCTGCATCAGTCAATCAACGTAACGAACTATGTCCTTTATAAAAAATTATAAACTCATTGTCTCATTGATCAAATAGATATTAGTCAATGTAAAATTCATATTAGTTAATTGATGTAAATT
Organism: Erythroxylum flavicans; assembly: GCA_027576715.1. Lineage (NCBI taxonomy): Eukaryota > Viridiplantae > Streptophyta > Magnoliopsida > Malpighiales > Erythroxylaceae > Erythroxylum > Erythroxylum flavicans. Next base: position 34,086,263 of record JANZXP010000005.1, read on the forward strand.
CAATTAAGAATTTGGTTGACCTGTGGACCATATGGATTGACATATCTAACATTTAAACCACAAATGTGTCATAAATTCTAAATACCTAAAATACTCGAAAATAATATTTTAAGTTTTTTAAAGTATCAAACACATCCCTTTGATAAGAACTTGACTAAACAACTTTCAAATAGTTTTTCAATTATTGTTTAAAGAATTAAAAGTGTTTTCTTTAAAGGATTAAACCAAAATTACTCTTGATTTTAGAAATAAATGCATTAGGCGTAAAAATGAAATGATTATGCATACAAAGCCCCTTAAAGCATTATAATGAATAAGACATCCAATTTAACACTTACCTTATTCAAAATTTTACAATCTTCTTTATTCCTCAATTTTGAAACCTAAACAAATAAGAGTTTAAGTGAATTTTTTATTAAAACTAAACCAAAATATCATTTTAGAAGTTCATAAATAATGCATTAAAGTCCAAATTTGAAAATAATATGCAATTTTGAATCCTAAGTGAAATGTAAAGAATAAGATGAGAGTATAAGAAAATTTACTTTTGACATAAAATTTTGTCTTAATTGATATTTAATCATATAAATTGGATTTATCTTTATTTGATCTTGCCTTTAATTTTAGTAACTTGATCTTTAAAAGATTTTTCCTTTCTTACTTTAGTTTATTATTCTTTGATGCTCAATTGTTCAAATTTTTTCTTGATGATTTTACCTCCATACATTGATCGATTTCTTATATATTACTTTATTTTTTGTCATCAAAACTATAAATTGGAACTTTTTTAATTCCACATGTTAGTATTTAAGTCATATTTCTCCTTTTATTTTAATATCTTTTTCTTTTTTTTTATCTTATAATAGCATATTGGTGTTAGAGCACTTATTTTAGTATTTGTAACTTAAGTGCATCCAAAAGATCAAACTGAAAAATACAATATTAAAAGTAATAAGTAGCAAGATATGGAAACCAAAACAAACATCTCATATGTGACACCTCCATTTTTTTATGGTAATAATTATTGAACTTAAGTTATAAGAATGACAGTCCATCTTAATTCGTTAGATCTCCTGGAGATAGTAGAAGAAAGACTATGATATTCTTTAACTGCTTGTGAATTACATCATAGTTTAACTTAAAACCCATAAATGTAGGAAGATTTAGAAGTCTAAAACTAAGTGTTGGATTATCTATTGTGTTCAGCATAATATTTACAAAATTAAAAAAGTTAATGTCTATAAAGGATATTTAAAACCATTTAGAAAAAGACTACTAGGACAATAACAATATTATTAATAAAAACATAAGAACAATAATAATAATAGTAGCAGAAACAACAATAACATCATCATCAATAACAACAACAACAAGAAAAATAACAACAAGAACAACAACAACAACGATGACGACAATAATAATACTAATAACAATACCAATACCAATACCAATAACAATAACAATAGGGAAACATATATTCACTTTGCTTACATTCTAAAAAGTATTCATTCAAAAGATTTTGACTATTTTAGTATGTGCTATCATTCGAAAGAATCTAAAATTAGAAAGGTTATTTGTCGTCCATTGGATTTTCATATAATAGAGTTGTTTTATAGCATTTATGGTTACCTTTTTACGATTGTCCATGTATTTAACCACTAACGCCATTAGATAGGATTCTTTACCTATTTATAAGAAGAGTAACTAGGATGGTGAAAAGAAATTGAAATGGTGAAGCAAATATATAAAAATATTCATTAACATATTGAAAAAAAGGAATATGAGCAACATCATTGATTCACAGGTAGTTAAATACTTATGCAATAACTAGAGTCCATTATTAAGATATAAAGAGCTTATTTTGAATGCACACATACAAACTAAATTGTTGTAAAAGTTATATAGAAGAAACTTTCTAGTTGTATTAGACGTACACTTTTATCGATAGTTAATGATATTTCCTTAGTCTTTTTTATAAAAAGGAATATGCATATAAAGCTAACAAAGGAAGAAAGAAAATTACTTTTGAACCAATTCATTAGGTGTGGATATTGATGTCATGAAAATAGATATAAAAAAAAATATAAAGCACAATACTAAAGAAATCATGTAGGAAAGTGCACCTATTGTTTCTTGTAGTAAAGTCTAGGTAAGTCACGAGTAGATCCCACAAGAACTAAAATTACCAGTACTAACCATCTTCTTATTATCTAATATAAATAAGTGAATGAATGAATGGAAGAAATAAATAAAAGATTGAAATAACAATTTGGATGATTAAAACAAAGCAATAATTAAGAATAAACAACTAATTGATGAATAGGATCTAGATAATAATCCCCTTAGAACTTTACTTTGCTTGAACTTATCTTGGTTCAATAATTAACTATAATTTTTTGAATCAGTAGGAATTCCGAAGTTACAATTGTACTCTTATGGTTAAGATATACAATCCATATTTGCAAATAATCTTTTATTGAAAGTTCTTTAACACAACAAGTATAAGAATGCATTATTACAATTTATTAATTCTCTTGAAAGATTTCACTTTAACTAAGAAGGATCATGTACTTCTATCTCTAATAACTCAACTAACCATATTATTCTTGTTGTAACCTAATTTATAAATAGGATCTTTTATGTTTGCTAAATCAATCCTATATATGAATTTGATGTTGAATCTTCTATGTTCTTCATTTGAATTTAGCTTGGTAAAGAAGCATATATAATTATTAAGAAACCAAAATCTTCATTAAAACAAAGAATTCAATTTAAAACACAATCATTATAGGGTTCATCCTACTAAGTTCTATATCCTAATTGGTTCATATTAAAATAAAGAAAATTCATAATAAAAAAGAAAGAACATATGAAAATACTTTTAATTCTCATTTCTTGAATCTTGAATTTTCTTAATGAATCTTGACAAATCTTCTTATTTTGCTCCAATATTGTTTTCTTATTAATCTCATTAGCTTTTTCTTAAGCTTTTAATTGATTTACAATATTTTCATAAATCTTAAAAACCCCTTTCCTTTTGATTTTCAACTACCCCTTTCTTTAAAACATGAAACCTTAGAATTTCTACCCAACATAGTCTAAACATATTACTGTGTTGGACTCTCAGTTTACTTAAAAAATTATTTAAAAATTTTTACATAATAAATCGCTTATAACATAGGTTTGTATCTCCATTATGTTGTTGAAAATGGATAAAATATGGTAGGATGTTGCAGATGTTGGAGAAACATAATGCTTCTTTGTTGAACATAGCTAGAATATGAGGATGTGTTAGTGCTATGTTAATCGGGTATATGACTTCCATAGAAACAAAACATAGCATGATTGAATATGAGGAGTAACATAGTAGCGTATTGGTGCCATATTCTGAGTCTTTAATTTAAAATATGCCAAATTTGGTCCAATTGAAAAGGAATAGCAAATCAAGGCAGTTGTCTGGTCAATCTTAGATATCTTCTTCTTATTGGTTGACAAACTAGAGACAGACAACCACGGTCCTTTCGAACAAGATATTTCAAAACCTAGCTCACGACTAGATAGAGAGAAAGGGGTAAGATTGAATGAATTGGATTCAGTTCTTCTCTTCTCTGTAACTAAAAAGAAACTTATTTACCAAATCATTATACGTTTCAATTTAAATTAAGGATTTTCTTTTAAGGAGTCACCAACTTAACGGTCAATTTAGACACGTGGGAAGGTTGTATCTTCTTTTTTTTGGGCTTGCCTTTCGCTTCATTTCCAATTTATCAGGAAGATGCCAACACACCTTCGAAAGCCTAAAGGAATATTTACTAAAATGAAAGAAGTAGGAAAAAGAATAAACTGATACGCCGTAGCCATTCCCAGGTAGTAAGCATTCCTAGGTAGTAAGTTTCGATGGGCAACAAAATTTGGCTCAAATCTCTTTAACACTTTCCTTCTTTATTGAGGGTCTAAAATAAGACCTAAAAATAAAATATAAGTCATTTTAACTATCAAATCTTATTAAAACATCATATCCAATCCTAATGCTTTGAAAAATTATTCTAAAAATATAGTTTATTTAGAAAATATCAAATTCCTCTATATTTAAGCATTTGTTCATCCTCAAGTGAAATAATTTCATTACTCATAACTGAAATAGGAGGAAAATTGGGGAAAGCATTAAACAACTCGAACACATCAATAAAGATCCTCTATTATTTATTCAATTGCAAAGTTTATGAAATTGTTAGGTTTCTAACTACTTATATCAAATTAGATCAATTCAGTTCACTTCAGAATTCTTCAAGCTTAAATTTAATTTATAAAACCTAACTCAGTGTATAAATGAACAACTTAATAAAATGCTTCAAATTTAAACATGTTTATACCCCTTTTTGAAATAAAAAGAAAAGCAATAACTTTAAACCACACAAGAGCATTTAGATTATGTTTAAAAATTCACTTAACCTTTTAATGTTAGAGTAGATACCTTGTCATGAATATTCCTAGTTACTCAACTAAGTGACTATTTTAAATAGCTGATAGTATTACTCTTTAACAGCCAACAAGTTAATATTTTACGCTTATATATTCACATATTTTTTCTTTTTTATATGAGAGAATGAAAATATGTAATAAGAATTCACATTTAACTCAGTACATAAAAATTATACAAAAAGCATTATGATGTAAATCAAATATTGATTATTTAAATTATTAAATTAAATTAACTCAACTTAGGCATCAAAGCTCATGGCTATTTGCCTAAATACTTCAAACCATAATAACAATCAAACTTATAGTGAGTTATCTTAATCAATATCCTGTATAAGTTAAAAATTTTCCAAAATTGCTCCCTATTAAGTTATTCATAGCGATATTGATAAACAGGGCAACTACGTCCTTTAAGTTCCCCTACACTTAAGTTGTACATTTTCCTTAACATATATCATATGTAAAAATAAATAAATAAGTGTATTAGAAGATAAAATAAGAGAATCAGTATTTCCTTGACATGATAAAAGAAAATTGTGCAATTCTTGTTGAATTTCCTTAATAATTTCCTTAATAGTAAACTATTGTCCAACATAGTCATGTTATATAACAAATAAAGAACAAAATGAAAATACATGATAAATATTGAATGTATTAGTCATGGGATGGGGCATCTAATAAAGGTAAACAGAAAATGATCACCCACGAATCAACCACATCATTAACTAATATTAGATGGACCAAATAACCTAATGGTGATAACTGTTGGCTACATCTCTTGCCCAAACTCTATAGTTGAAGTCTTGATCTCTCCTTGATCCTCTGACATTATATGATCTTAGGTTTCCCCATTAAACTCTACCTTTACTAGTTTTGTCTCACCTTAAGGCCCTGTCTCTAGCTCAAGCTCTATATGCGAGGGCTTAAATGAACATACTAATGGTAATATTATTTTCATGCCTATGTGTTGCACTAACCTTACTAGCGTGTCTCTAATATAATGCATATATTGCTCCATATATGATGAAGCGAGCAATAGGGGTGACAATGAACAACTTTAATCCTAGGGTGATGTAGATCCTTTCTCTTACTTCTTTCTTTCAGCCTGACATCTTAGCATATGTATTTCTTCTACTATTTATGATGGTGCAAAAATTAGTTAAAAGTGTTAGGTATGGACATATGGTTGATGCTTAACCATCCTAGTTGCCCTTAGAATATCCATGGTGATTGGAATAGGAGTGAAAGCAATCATTAACTCATACTCATCACACAACACTCCTAATCCCCTTGCTAATTAGATGATGACTGCCCTGTTGCCAATCATACTAATGTTTAATTAACGTAAGTAGTCTCTAATAAGCAAAATAAAAATATACCCTATATAGATTTGAACTTAATGTCATAAGAAATATAGAAAGAATAGGTCTGGATGAGTTACTATATTTGTACTATTGTATCGAGCAAATAAGGAATAGACAAGTAACTTATTTACATACCTTATTAGGGTAAAGCAAAAATTAGAAATCTATAGTAATGATACTTCATACCAAAAATTGGCAAAATGGACCTTTAGGTAGTCCAATTAGTTTTAGTCCTACTAGTATGCAAGGTGCATATATACTTCTCTATATAGAACTCTATATAGATACTAAATTAAGTGTACCTACATTAATAATGGATGCCTCCTAGCTAAAATTGGATGAATAGGTCATCGTCCTAAGTAATATTTTTCTAATGGATGCCTCCTAGCTAAAATTGGATGAATAAGTCATCGTCATAAGTAATATTTTTCTCATCAACTTGTAATGTGCATAAAAATTCCAATAACAACTCCTAATATGCTGGTTATTTAACATTGAAGAACTATAGCCAATCCTCAAACTCAGTATCCTTCAAACTCAAATGTCCTAAGTCCAACTCTCTCAAGATCCCCTAATTTATGTACTATGGTACCTCAAATTTCTTTATGTGTAAAGTCTAGTTTTAATTTAGCTAACGCTCAATTGTAAAATGGAGTAGCAAATGCGTTGGCCGCTCTAGTAGAGGGAACATAGGGTGGAATATTTGTTATAAGTAGGCATTAAGGCTCGAGATCCCTAAGTAGCTTCTACCCCGTCTTTCTCCTGTCTATGATGTGTTACAATTCTCGATCATCTCATTATAATTAATGATTAACCTTAAAAATGAAAAAATTTAGCTTATAATCAAGATAGATATAATCTTTAATTTACATACATGATTACTGTAAAATGGCAATTTTGTAACCATGAAAATGAAAATAACTATAATTGACTCATATCTATGCAAATAACTAGATAAACAACCATTCATAACAATTTAGGCTCAAAATGCAAACTTCCTGATTAAATCAATATCTCAACATATACAACCTTAATCACTTAGATTAATAGATAACATCCCAATGCCAAATTTCATAAATTACTCTACAATTCAATCACATACCATATCAATTCATTCACAAATCCTAAATTTAGATAATTAACCAAAATTTGGAAATTTAATTAACCAACCACAACTACAATTAGATTTAATAATGACAAACCATTCCATACTAGTGAAGACTGATAGTTGTGATTTGCGTTATATTTTAGGGTTCAATTTGTTAGCTATTTAGTGTTAATTTGAGTGTTTAGTGTGTATTTATGCTTTAATTATGTTAGTTTATGTGATTAAGTGTTTTTATGGGTTAGTATGAGTTATATTTTTTAGGTACTTTGATGTGTTTGTTAGTGTTTCAGGGTAAATGGAGAAGAACGAAGAAGTTTTGAAGAGTTTCGGGCCAAAACTATGGGCCACGATCGTGATACAACAGATCACGATCGTGACAAAAAGAGGCGAGCTGACAGAACCCAGGCCGATCGTGCACTTTACGATCGTGATAGAAAGCTCTAAACCAGGCCACGACCGTGCACTTTGGGCCACGATCGTGACAGGGAGAGTTAGGCGCTGACCATGATCGTGGCCTGCGTCAGGTAGACACAAAAATAGTTGAAATAAGTTAAGTTTCGAGGGATTTTTTGAACCGTTTCGACCCCGAATCAATCCTAGGGCTTCCAAGATATAAATAAAACATTAAAAAACAGAAGAGCAACCTTTTTGTATCAGTCAATTCCACTAGAGAGCTTATCAAGAGATTTAAGGAAGGAGACAAAAGAAAAGAGACATGGAGAAGAAGCTTGACGCGAAGTACTTCCAGGAATAGGTGGTTTCCTGTTGTCATTACCTCCACTAATCTGTTCCAATAGTATTTTTTGGTTTTATTTTGATTTTTTTTATGTATAGAATTGGGATAATCGTTGAGAATAGTTGTTATTGAATGATGATGTTTGTCTAAACTCACCTTCGGGTCTTTTATCTTTGAGATTAATGAAGCTTAATTTATTGTGTTTTCATTGAGTTATTTGTGACTCAAATTCTGTGCTTAATAATTTGGTAATAAATAGAGAGGGTGAACCGAGTGAATATCATCAAATTGGGCTAACGAGAGTTAGGTAGTTTGATAGATAAGAATTTAATCAAACCGGTAAAATCGTGTAACGAGAGATCGAGCATAGATTTCCGAGAGGTTATTAGACAAATTTAAAACTAATTTAGGTTATGGGTAAATTAGAAATCGAGAGATTACAATTCCATAATTTAAATTAGGGATTATAATTTAGGGTTAAAGATTATAACTCAAGAGAGAGTAATCCACCCTAAGAACGTCTAGACCTGGTAATTCGATAGTTTCATAATTAATTAGATTTTCATTAAATTCGGAATAAAACCCCCTTTCTCTCAATTGGTAGTTTCTAGGTTGATTTTGGAATTGGTTGTGTAAAAATTGCTATTTTGTTTATATTTTATGAGTTCAATTCTTGATATTGATTGTTTGATTGGTTAATTTCTGCATTAGTTGTTTATTTTAATTTATTGCGAATTTCAGTCAAGCCTTAGATTTTAGGATTAGATTAACCCTCCTCGTGTGAACGATACCTTAGTTATTACACGAATGACCCGTGCACTTGCAGAAATATCGAGGTTATAAATATTAAAACTTAGCATACGTAACTTAGCGATCAAGTTTTTGGTGCCATTGTCGGGGAGGCAATTATTTTCCTTCTTTAGTCTAAGACTTTTCTATTATCTTTTGTTTTTCTGAAAAACATTGGGGCGTAAAGTAGAGAGACATCAAGACATCTTAGAGTGAGAATGAGACATCTAAAGAGTTGAACGCTAAAAAGAGATAAAAAGAATGGTCATGGAGGATGTATATTATAGGGAGCAAGGGACGCTTGTGAAATTCAATGAGCCCCAATTTGGTTAGGAAAATCATCATCCTTATATGAACAAATACACTTTGGGGTGGCAGAATCACCCAAATTTCTATTGATCCAACAATGCAAGTGCTCACATGGGACATCAAGACCTATTTGAATTTCAACATGATGAATCCAGTTCATGGGATTCTAAGCTAGACAAAATCATGAATAAACTCATGAATATGGAAGAGAACCAGAAGAGATTGGAAGAGAAGTTTGAGCAAGTAGCAAAAGATCATGCCTCTTCTATTCACAAATTAGAAGTTCGAATAGGCCAGATTTCTAGGAAATTTTGTAAGCAAAGTGTGGAAAACTGTCTCCGCAAAATGAAAATAAATTCAATAGAGCCATGTTAGGCTATCACACTTAGGAATGGAGTAGAGCTAGAAGAAATTGTGAGAAATCAGGCTAAACTAGACCTTATAAAAGACCATGAAATCAAGAAAGATGATGAAGAAAAGAATTCCAACCCTTCCTTTCATTCACTAGGTCTTGATATATCATGTGTGACCATTGAAAAATCTTTAGTAGATTTCCAAGAAAAACACCTTATCCTTTAGATTAATGATGACCAAGTGACATTCAACATGAATGATGTATTTAAGAATCCAAAGAATAGTAGCTCATTTAGGATAATTGATGTGTTTAAATCTTTAAAAGAACATAAGGATGAAGAACAGTTGACAACAGACATCGATTTTGAAGAAGCTATGAAAGTCTCTATTCGTGAAGCAAAAGAAGAAGAAGACAAGAGAGTGACTAAGGAAGAACAAGAGAAGCTCACCCTTTTACCAAACAAACTTCTAGACTTAATGTAGTACCCCCTTATCGTTTGGTATGCATCGGGACGCTCGCAGGTCATTCCGGTACATATCCTATGATAAGGGTGAGCTACGTGCGATCACTACATTCATTCCACA
>JANZXP010000005.1:34096086-34147882 GCA_027576715.1 Erythroxylum flavicans
ATCAATTAAACCCAATAGGTTCAAGTATGATTTAGCTAATCAAGACATAAAGAATCAAATATTGGAAATTTTGAGCTCAATTTGGACATAATGAAGTCCAAGACTCCTTAATTCAAAGGAAACTTTGGCTTGAAACCATTTTTGACCATTATAATGTTATTTGTTAAGACATGAGATTTATGAACAAATGACTAATGCGGGTATATGTACTTTTTATGCATGCTTCCCAATAGCTTGTGAAAGCAGACGAGGAATAGAACTAGAAATCATACCTAATACCTCTCAAGTTCAAGAAGCTTAGAAAAGAGATAAGAACACCTGAGATAGTCGAGGTGAGTATAATCATGCTACTGTACTTGTGTAGTAATTCTTTTACCTTGCGGCCTTATTGAATTGTTCTTGAATCTGATTAATTTATTCCATATGACTCCCTATGACTGAGTCCAGATGAGATACAGACTTTGTTTGTACTTTTGGTTCCCATATTGCGTTGAACCTATTGATTGAAACTCTTCGATGAATCGTACTTACTCATTGCCCATAACTGATAAGTTCACAGGATACCAGCTGATGGGGTTATCATCAGACTATGTGCACATTGGTAACCCGCCGGTGATGGGTTAGATCCGGGTCCTACCTGGAGAGGGCAGGCCTCCAGGGGCAAGGTTAGGCCAACCTTGTCTAGAACCACACAAAAAAAAGGGAGATATGCCGTACTAGCATGCCTCTGTCTCTTCCTAAGAAATTCAGAAAATCAGAACGTAGAAATGAGAAAGCTCAGAATTAAGAATCCTGTAGAACCCAGAATTCAGAAAAGAACCCAGAACCCAGAAAATAATTCAGAAACCAAATTCATGTTTTTTTTGGTTGTTTTTGAACAATTCATATTGAGCTTTATTATTGATATTCATGTGATTGCCGCATTTGATATTACTACCGGGTTATCCATTGATGCCATATATTGTTGCTTAGAATGCCACAGACCATTCTTGTGAAGCTAGCCTTGTGTTACCTAGCCTCACAAGCATGGTAGTATGTTTATATCTCACTGAGTCGTGTTGTAGACTCACCTCTCACTATCATCATTTCAGGGGATTAGCAGATCGTACAAGAGAGAAATCCAAGCCTTTGAGACTCGCTTGGATAATCAGACAAGTAATGTTTTTAGCATGATGTTTAGTGCAGATGCTTATAGCTGCTCCATGGTTGGTCATAATCACTTGTACCTGAAACATGTATGAATATGTTATGTTATTGAGAATGATGTCAGTTGATGATATGAGATGATCTTAGATTGGCAAATGATAAGTAGTTAATGTATGTGAGAATTGCAGATTTGGGTCCTTACTTCTTACAACCTATTAAGCAAGTCTAAGGATTAACCAGACAAACGAATAGGTCATGCCGGATTTTCAGTAGAATATAGAAAAGTTAGGCTTACTACGGGTTTTGGTGGCATTAAGCCTACCCATTCCCTAGTGCCAACACGGCCCAAAAAGGGCGGGTCGTGTCACCATTAAGTGATTTTGCTATTGATCCCTATTGAGGATTTTGATACAAAGTTTTAGAGATATGTCAATATCATGTAGATGACAAAAATAATGATATTTTGAGTCAACTAATATTTTATAAAGTTTAATGACAAACATGTGAGATGTAGATCAATATCATAATAATACGATGTAAGAGATATCATAAAGTAGAGTTGAAAAGTATAGTGCCTTGATAGAATTATTCCACTCAATTTAGCTTACCATAAGTATAAATAAGGACTAAAATAGGCATTGGCTTAGGTTTGACAATAACTATAGAAGAAAAAATAATTGTAAGATTTTTCTTACCAATCATGCATTTATGTATTTGATACATAATTTAGATTCAATAGTACTACAACATTCAAGGCATGATAAGAAATGAATTGTTGAGTAAAAGTAGTTGATACAAGTTTATGCAAATAGTTTATATGTGTTGGATCAAAAGACTACTTATGCTTAACACAAGTGAAAAGAATACAAAGTTAGATAATTGAGATTATCCTTTTATCCTATATTCGTTAAATTAATATAATGAGAATCATAAAATTGTATATAAGGATATATGTATATGAATCATATGAAACTTGTGAAGCTTTTTAGATTGAAGAATAACAAAATCATCCTTTGGCGAAAGAATGATGATAATATTAAATTGTTAAATTTTATAAATATGATGTGTTAGGTATAAAAACAATTCAAAAAAGGATGATACTTATATTTTATTAGATTTACTAATGGCTTTATAATATAGTCATAAGTAATAAATGAAATATTGATTTAATTTAAAATTTTCAAATTGTTTCAAATTGAATAGATATTAAACATTGAGAAGGCTAAAATACTTCAAATTGATGCTATATTTAAATCAATTATCTATAAGGAATAAGATTCTCTAGTGTATATCAATTATCTATAAGGAATAAGATTCTCTAGTGTATACTTTTGCAACTAAATTTCATAATAGTATAGATTTGTATAAGGATAAAACACAATATGAGATATAGTATGCTGCAATATTTATTTTTTTATAATTATACCTAGTATAACAATTTACCTTCATTAGTTCCAATTAAATTAATTAACTAGATTTTATATCAGATATGGAATGATAAGACTTTGATATAGCAGAAGTTAATGATTTTGGGATATGATGCTTCATTAATGTAAGATTATTAATTAACTTTAGGACTAAATCAGATAGTAAAAGGGTATAAGATGTCCAAAAGGTCGAATATAATCTTACAAATCCCATTAAATAAAGTATTTGTTTTAATGTATACTTATAAGAGAATGGTTCATTAAATACTTACAAGAGAATGGTTCTTAATATAATTAGTGGAATTAGATGAAATTTGAAAGATACAAATCTTATGACAATACTTCCAATTAAAACTAGTGTCTTTGTTGATATATTTGTTGTATAGTTGTAAGGATATGAGACGTTAAAAGTTTCACTTTCATGATGAATTCAAAGAGTTTATTTTAGAGATAATTATGAATTTATCATATATACAAGAAGAAGTATAGTTATCCTCTTCTGTGGGAGTATGTAGTGACATACTACTCACAAAGAAAAAAATCACATTTTTAATTATTAAATATATGATAGTTTAAGAAAAACTTTTATTAAATATAAAAAATAATAACTTAATCTAACTTAGATCTATAAAGAAAGATATAGAAGCTATTTGCCAATTTTAATCTAAATACATAAGTAATTTAATAAAGGTGTTTAGTATTTAAGATATCTGATACTCATAAAGCATTAAAGATATCTATTATTCTATATATAAGTTTATATTTAAGTTCAAGGTTATATGAATATTAACTCTGGAAATAATTCCTAGTTAAAGTATATTTTACTCGGAATAATACTATTTTGAGAATGGAAAAGTTCCAATATAGCATCAGTTGCTAATCAAACCATGTTACATTTATCATTTAATGAAAATGATTATATAGATCAAGGAGTTCTTTAATGAACTTAGTCCAATTCCTTGCATTTTTCATATAGTAATGTACTATGTTATTTTAGAGCCATTAGGCATACGAAAGAAGCTAAGGTCTCACAAAAAAATCCATGTATATATATATAGGAAATTTCTCTTAATTATAATGATAATTAAAATTAAAGTTTTAAGATATAAGTTGATGTTTACTATGGAGAATCTTGTAGAATTCTCTTACTAAGAAGTAACATGATGGTCATATGACTATATGATATAAGATACTTAGACAATTAGCTTAGTGCAAGTGGGAGATGGATTTATGTGAATTATGATGTATATTTTAACCACAAGTACACAATGTAGCTATAACTAGCATCGGTAAATATGTGTCAATCTCACGAGGATTAGAATTACTATTACTTATCATCTTTCTATTATCTAGTATAAAAAAATATTGTGATGATGACAAATAAAATGAAAAATTAAAATAAAAACTAAAATAATTCAACACAATTGACTAACTATAATAAACATTAAAATAAGAAATAATCAAAGAAAATATTGGTATCTGGACTTTGAATCCCACTAGGAGTTCTCATGTAATCGTAATTTAATCACTTAATTTAATCTACAGTTTATTTGATCGAGGAAATTCCTTAATTATACTAATATCTTTCTCGAGACTATTAAAATCTAATCCTTGATTGATTAACTAAAATCTCTTTCTATTTGAAACCCCTAAGATTAAATTTATCGATTTGTGAATTTCACTATTAGGTTTAACTATAATCTAGAGGATTTTTGTTGACATATCTTTAGGTTTTCATACAAATCCTTTCAATTATGGTATATCTTTCTCAATATCAATTGAATAAAATAATATGCTAGCAATATTAATTCAAGGATTATTAAGATCATTAATTGAATCTTAGCAAAACTTAATAATTATTTAAGTTAAAATAAAATTACTATAAACTCTATCTCATTATTTATCTAATCCAAGTACCAACAAAATTTTAGTTCGTAATCATAGAATACATAACATCAAAACTAAAGGAAAACCAAAAAACTAAAAGAGATATGATGAAATCCCTTTTGATCTTCATGAAATCCACTTTAGATTGATGGAAATCCACTCTAAATATGTCCCCTTTCTTGTTCTTCATTCTTTCTATTGTTAACAAGTTTTATAATATAAAACTTTTAATACTACAAGTATATAAATCATAACTTATAGCACAAAAGGTATCATTCTTATGAGGACTAATAGATACCTAAAAACTTGAATATAACTTTGCCTAAAGTGCTAGAGATTTATTTAAATTAAAATAAATAATTGAAATTAAAACAACTAATAAATTGAAAGAAGTATATAATTAATAAATGAGCTGCCAATGAATTTGAGGTTAATAAAATTTGAAGACTAAGGAACTATTCTATCCTTGTTTTGTTTTCCCTTTATCTTATTGATTCAATTTATGTTTTATCCTAGATATCCTAAAGTTTTTGTTATCCTCTCTCAAGATCTAATTAAGTAACCCTAATTGAATTTGATAATCATAGACTTGTAATCTCTTGATTCACAAAATTACTTTTAACTTATTCAATTAGATTTGAATCAATTCTAAGGATAATTAATTTCACAATTAAGATCTCTCTTCAATTGTTCGTTAATATAATAATTGAAGGTATATTAAGTTACCAACTCTCATTGGGCATCTTAACACAAATAACTTGGTTCACTCTCTTGATTTATTACTAAGTATAAGCATAACAATTATAACAAAGCATTGATAGATGTACTAAATTTAACAAGAATAAAGTTCAACAAAATAGATCAAGAACAATCTCTAATATGGATTTAGAAATTCATAATCATGTTTAACATCATAATAATCTAAATAAACATCCAATATAATGAAATAATTGAAGGTAAAAGAAAGAAAACTAATTGGAGTCTTGATCAGAAAATCTAGAACTCTCTGAAGCTTTCTTGCTGTCTTTTCTTGATCTTCTTTTGATTTGGTGGCTACTACATTCTTTTGTTTTTCTTGTCTTTAAATAGTACTTGAGACTTCTAAGGTTCTTTTTAAAGTTTCCCCACTTAATTTGGTTCTAAAAATAGTCCCAAAATGTCAAAATTACAAAAAAGTCACGTGTTGGAAAAGTTGAAATCTGCCACAATTTATTGTCTCGTGCCACACATTGTTTCATGCTTCAAATTCTTCAATTTCCTATCTCCATACTCTCACAAACACATTAAAAACCTCTTGAAACATAAAATTAAGATCAAATTCTTATCCTAAACAAGGACACAATACTAAGCCTATACACATGATAGTTATCTAAGAAAACACTTAAAAACTTAAACACCTAGGAAAATATAATATAATATACACCTATCAACATCTCCACACTTAAAGCTTTGCTTTTCTTCAAGCAAAACTAAAACACAAACAAACAAAATACATAATCACACAATAACATAATTATGCAACAATACAATAATGGTAAAAGGTCATTAAGTGCATGGAATGAGCTTACCCTAACATCAATCACTTAAAAAGTGCTAACATACTAACTTATTACTTTCATGTTTAAGTGCTTTGATTGGAATATACAAATCAATCAAAATATTAACATCCTATAATACACTTACGGCACTTGTAAGCATGCATTTATGATTATTGATAATAAAAGAGGTAAGTTATCACTAAGTAACTTTTTATGAAAATTCTTGTTATGTGTAAAAAACAATAGGTTTTATTTATGATAAAATCATTTTTTATATTTTCTTTAATGATAACCTAGTCTTTTGACATGAAGGTAAACACTTTGTCATAAATGCCTCCTAGTTACTCAAATAGGTTACATTTTTTATTTAGCTTGGTTAGAGTGTCATTCTAGCCTTTTGACACGAAGAAAAACATTTTTTCGTGAATGCCCCTAGTTACTCAATTATATCACAACTCTCAACTGACTACCAGTTCTATTCTTAACCTAATTTTCTTAAAAAGGGCCAATGGAATAGGAATTTAACATATTTTTTATCATTTAATTTTTTTAGCCTACCTCATTTTTCCTTAGCCAATTACTCTTATGAAAGGATACTAATAATGCTAACCAATTCAATTGAATATAATTATAAATGTATATGAAAAAAGTCATAAAGTGAAAAAATAGGTGTCACATCCTAATTAACATAAATATTCATCCCAAAGACATTTAAAATACAAAATTCATAAGTTATTATAACTTTACAATTTAAATGAGCATATTTAAAGCTAAACTAATTCAATTCAATTCATTCTATTGACATATTCACAAAGCACACATCATGTAACAAAAAGTTCACACAATGCCAACCTGATAAAAAACTAACATAATATAAATGTGAAAATCACACATATGAATGGAAGACGAGTGGTTCTTCATTATTTGATCAAATCTGGCTTCCATTCTCGTCTGACTTTCATATTGGCTATCAAACTTGGAGCTTAGCACATCCATTAACTTATCTAACTTTGACACCAAAAAGTTTGACTTCAAAGATCTAAGCCTATCCTACTAAAAACTTAGTGGACTTTGTGCTTTCATGTTGTCGTCTGCGTTGTTAATCCATGAATGATTAGGATGGTATTGCCACCTAAGATTATATGTGTTAAATTAACACCCATCCATTCTATGATTCCTTTATTGGGCTGGAAGAAAAGTTATGCATGTTGTTCAATTTGAAGTTACTCAACTTTCTTTTTTTTATTTAGGTATCTGCAATCACACAAGAAAAGTATCAAATCCTTAAATCAAATGAATTCAAATCATTCCAAATGCTAATTAGCTAAAACTAAAACAACTAATGAAATGAAACAAGTAAACAATTAACAATTAAGCTGCCAATGAGTTTGACGTTGATCAAAGTTGTAGACTTAAGAACTATTATATCTTTATTTTGTTTTCCCTTTATCTTTTTAATTTAATTTATGTTTGATCCTAGATATCCTAATGTTTTGATTACCCTCTCTCAAAATCTAATTAACCCTATTTAAATTTGATAATTATAAAGTTGTAATCTCTTGATTCATAAAACAACTCCTAATTATTCAATTAGAATTAAAGCAATCCTAAGGATAATTAATTTCAAAATTAAGATCTCTCTTTAATTGTCCGTTAATATTAATAATTGAATGTCTATTAATTTACTAACTTTCATTGGGTATCTTAACACAAATAACTTGATTCACTCTCTCGATTTATGATCAAGTATAAGCATAAAAATTATTACAAAGCATTGACATATGTATTAAATTCAACAAGAATAAAGTTCAACAAAATAGATCAAGAACAATCCCTAATAAGGATTTAGAAACCCATAATCATGTTTAACACTATAATAATCCAAATAAAAATCCAATACAATGAAATAATTGAAGAGAAAAGAAAGACAAACTAGTTAGAGTCTTGATCTAGAAATCTGGAATTCTCTAAAGCTCTTTTGATGTCTCCTCTTGATCTTCTTTTGATTTGTTGGTTACTTCATTTTTTTCTTGTTTTTTTTGTTTTTAAATAGTACTTAAGGCTTCTAAGGTTCTTTTTAGCTTTTCCCCACTTAATTTGGTTTCAAAAATAGCCTTGTCAAAAATATAGAAAAACTCACGAGTTGGAAAAGATGAAATTGTAGGAATTTGCTGTCTAACATCCATGCATGATCGTGCTATGCATTGTTTCATGCTTCAAATTCTTCATCTTTTCTTTAATTTACTATTTCAATACACTCACAAATATTTCAAACACCTCTTGAAACATAAAATTAAGATTAAGTTCTTGCTCTAAACTAATCAAACATTTAGAACACATACAAACATTAACAAGAACACAATTATAAGCCAATACACATGATAATCATTAAGAAAACACCTAAAAAACACTTAAAGACCTATAAATATATAATAGAATCTAAGCCTATCATCTATCATCCTAGGTCATTAACATGTGTTTTTTTAAGCCTTCTATAAGACTCTTACAAACCACTCTAGACCTTTCTTTTCTCTTTGTTTTGCCCTTTTAAAACTTCAAAATTAGGGTTTCTTAAGTGGACATGGTCACCCACACAGTTGTATGCATGAACATGTCCTTTAATCTTGCTATAATTTTTGAAAATCACACAAAAGCAAAGTCTTAAATAGTTACATGGTCAT
This sequence comes from Erythroxylum flavicans, assembly GCA_027576715.1. NCBI lineage: Eukaryota > Viridiplantae > Streptophyta > Magnoliopsida > Malpighiales > Erythroxylaceae > Erythroxylum > Erythroxylum flavicans. The sequence continues at coordinate 34,104,766 of JANZXP010000005.1, forward strand.
AGACATGGCCATGCCCAACTCCTCACAATCATGTCCCTTAAGTACAACTTCAATCCTTTAATTTTCTTCATCGATTCCATTCAATCTGTATTCCTTTCAAGCCATGAAGGAAATTAAGATCTAAAAAAATAACAGGAACAAATTAAGTACCATAAATAATAAAAACTCTCAAATAAACAAATAAAATACACTAAATATGGGATTAGAAATGTAGTCTATTTTGCATTTACCAAACCCTCTCATAGTTAAGCATTTGCTTGTCCTCAAGCAAATCAATTTCATTAATCTCAAATTAATAAAAAACAATTTAAGGAAGCATTAAACAAATCAAAGATATCCTTTAAGATTTTGCATTGTTCATTTAATTGCAAAGTTTATTGAATTGTTAAGCACTTAATTACTTGCATCAATTATAAATCAATGCAATTCAATCCATAATTCTTCAAATTTTAACTTAATTCACACCTTTCCACTCAATACATAAAGGAATCAAACATAAAAAAAATGCTAAAACCTTTTAAACATTTTAAGAGCATTTAGAAGCTTTTTTGAAAAGTCACTTGACCTTTTAACGTGAGAGTAAACACCTTGTCATGAATACCCTTCTTTACTCAATTAGGTCACTATCTCAATGGTTATTTGAAGCACTTTTTAACTTTGACCTTTTTATTGGTACAAAGCTAGCATAGTGAAATTATTTATGCTTATTTTTTCACAAGCTATTATTTTTTTCTTTTTTCTTTTTTTATATATAAAGAGAAATGAAAATGCTCAAAAATAATTCACATTTAACTGAATTTATGTGAAAATTATCCATAAATTGTCATAATGCAAATCAAATATCCATTTCAAAATTAATGAACTAAATTGAAATCAAATTAATAATCGAAATTCATATTTATTTTCCTAAACAAATTATACCACAATCACAAACAAACTCATAATAAATCATCTTGATAAACATCCTCTTAAAAAAATTCAAATTAATTATTATTAAGCTAATTATAAAATATTGATAAGTTTGACGGCTAAGTCCCTGCCCCACACTTAAGTTATACATTGTCCTTAATGTACAAAATATGTAAGAACAATAAAAGATATGAAAAATAAAGGATGGGGTAAGGATAATTGGTACTCTCCTTATAAAAAAAGATTTCCATCCTTATCTAATGTTTTAACTTCCATCCAATGTTGGTGAATTCTTTTATACTCTAACGTAATAGGTGATGTTGCCTTTATAACCTATGGAACTCTATCAAATCTCAAGTAAAAAAATTAGGGCTTTCAAACTAGAACTATGAAAATAATTAAACTACTAATGAAAATTCTACATACCATTCAATTAAAACAAAAATGCCTAATTATTGGCTTACCTCCCAACCAATGCTTCTTTATGAGTCTTGTAGTTAAACTTCTCAGTAATTCCTTCTTTAACCTAGATCTATAATTAGCAGTTTGATTCCACTCATTTTTCCATATAAAGGTTCATTAGCCCATTAATAGGCATATGCTATAAGATAATAACGATATAAGGTATCAAATTAATAAAACCAATTAACTCCACTAATGTCCTTTTTGGTAACAAATTGTCAATATAACAAGGAATAATAAAACCTCATAGATTTTCAATTGAATTTGATAGTTTGTTATATGGGAACTAGGAGCCCTTCGTACTCAAGAAAAGTACTGACAAGTCCTTAATAACTTCCTTATTTAGATCCTCCCCTTTCTCATCTTCCTTCTTTTCTTTAATAGTTGCTTCCTCTATGCTTCAACCTCTAGCTCCTCTTCATTCTATAATGTTATCATATTCGTATTTTCCACCAAGTTTAGCTAGGTGTATCTAAATAAAATAACTAGCTCTTTAGTTTTATAGAGGGTGGCCTTATTTGAAGCAATGCATTTTATGAGGACATCAAGATGTTGACACTCCTCTTGCTACTGTTATTCTAGAAATATAAATGAAGCTTGATCGTTATATGTAAAGCCATAAAAATTACTCCACTCTAAATTATAAGTATTCTTATATAAGGTATTTTAAGGCCACTGTTGCATACAGATTAAGTATTCTCACGTATAGTTTAGTGCCTGCCATTCATAATTAGGGTGATCACCACCACAAATGTCACAAGGCCAGTTCTGCATACAAATTGGGAGCTTCCACATGTTTGTTACCTAACATTCATAAACAAAGTGATCATCCCCACAAATGGCATAACATGTCATGAATGCCAGTTGAGTTTTCACATATGTGTCACCATGCCTCTTGTTTTTAGCGTCAACAGTTACGCTAAATAATGGCATACCATAATCCCCTTGAGAATACTGTCCTCTCCATCCTTTCATCATATTTGAGGGCTATAATGATGATAGCCCAAATTTTGAAAATAAATCATAGACACAAGATTAAGAAAGAGAGTTATAAGGAAAAATAAATAAATAAAAAATAAAAGAAACAAAAACTACCTAAAAGACAAAAAGGATTGAATTAATAAAAAGAACTTTTAAATATTACAATTCCAGACAATGACACCAAAAGCTTGATTGATGTGAATTATGATTTATGTTTTAACCCAAGTGGTGTAGCTGTAGTTCCGGGGAGCATGAATCAATCCCTTAAGGGCTAAAATTACTAGTGCTTACCGTCTTTCTATTATCTAGTCTAACAAAATGTTGTGATGAAGATAAATCAAATGCAAAATTAAAATAACAAACTAAAATAATTTAAGACAATTAATTAACTAGAACGAAGATTAAACTAAGAAATAATAAAAGAAAATACTGGTATATGGACTTTATATCCTTCTAGGACTTCTCATGTAATTATGATTTTACTAATCAATTTAATCTATATTTTATTAAACATTAAAAATTTCTCAATTATGCTAATATTTTGTCAAGACTATTAACATTTAATCCTCGGTTAATAACTAACATATCTTTCCAGTTAAAACCCTTATGATTATATTAATCAAATTGTGAATTTCACTATTAGGTTTGATCCTAATGTAAAGGATTTATATCAACTTATCTCTAAGTTTGCATGTAACTCCTTGATCGTATGTTTCTGTACGATAAGTTTTAATATTTTGACCTTGATAATACCGAAAGTGCACAAGTCATTCGCGTAGTACCAAAGGTATTGTTCCCACAAGGAGGGGGTAATTTAATCCTAAAATCTAAGGCTTAACTCGAGTTCACAAATAACTGAAATAAACAACTAAGCAGAAAGTTAATCAATCAATAATCAATCTTAAGAATTAAATTAAGAAATTATAAATAAGATAGCAATTTGCATAACCAATCAAGAATCAACCTAGGAACTACAAATTGACAGGAAGGGATTTTAATCTGACCTTAATAAAACCTAATTGATTATGAAATCACTGAATTACCAGGTCTAGATGGTCCTAAGGTGGATTACTTTCTTTCGAGTTATAATCTTTAACCCTAATTTATATTATGGAATTGTAATCTCTCGATTTCCAATTAACCCAAAGCCTAAATTAGTTCTGAAATTGTTTAATAACCTACCAAAAACGTATGCATGATCTCTTGTTACACGATTTTACTGGTTTGATTCAATTCGTAATCTATCAAACTACCTAACTCTCATTAGCCCAATTTGATATTTTCACTTGGTTCACCTTCTCAGTTTATTACCAAATTATTAAGAATAGAAATTGAATCACAATAACTCAATAAAAACATAATAAATCAAACTTCATTAATCCCAAAGATAAAAATCTCAAAGGTGAGTATAGATATAAATCAACATTCAATAAAACATATTCTCAACTACTATCCCAATTCTATACATTAATGAAATTGTAATAAAATAAAAAAATACGAGTGGAATGGATTAGTGGAGGCAGCAATAGTGGGAAACCTTTTATTCTGGGAAGTACCTCGAATAGGCTTCTTCTTCGTGTCTCTTTTCCTTCGATTCCTTCCTCAAATCTCTCAATAAGCTCTCTATGGTTTCTAGAATTTGGTTAATGCAAAAAGCTCTTCTCTTCTGTCATTTCTGTTCTTTAAATACCTTAGTAGTCTTAGGGTTCATTCGGGGTCGAAACGATCCAAAAAGTTCCTCAAAACTTGACATTTTCACCTGTTTTCATGTTTGCCCGATGTAGGCCACGATCATGGCCATCGTCTACCCCTTTCTGTCACGATGGCCTGGTTCAGATCTCTCTCTCATAATCGTGACCAAAGTGTCACGATCGTGGCCTGGATCCTGCTGGCTCACATCTTTCTGTCATGATCGTCGGCCATGGTTTTGATCCAAAAGTCTCCGAAACTTCTCCGTTCTTTGCTGTTGACCCTGAAACACTAACAACCATATCAAGGTACCTCAAAAACATAACATTTAAGCTCAAAGATTTATACTAATCCATAAAAACACTTAAACACATAAACTAACGCAATTATAACCTAGATACATACTAAACACCCAAACTAACACTAAATACCTAACAAATTAAATCTTAAAACATGATACATCAACATCCCCACACTTAAACGTTTGCTTGTCCTCAAGTAAACAAAACAACAAACACACAACACACAATGCAATAATGAGGCAATGACTTCAACTTCATAAAATAAATTTAATCTTAAACACAGTCATACAAGTTATATCTAATCATTAACATACAAAATCTATATCTAGGGGCTTTGAACTAAATATACAAATTAATTGAGATCTAAGTGTTAATTTATTTACCCTTTTCAATTATACACACACATTAATAATTCTTTGGTCCTTCAAACTTTGTAACTGTTCCTAAGTATATTTTCTTGAAAAGTCCAGCTTTTCACAAGTTAGGTAAGTTTTTATTAAGAAAACAATTTTTTTCATTTATTTATTTAAGCAGGGACTTAGTCTTTTATTTGAAGGAAAACATTGGTGATAAATGTCGATTCGGTTACTTGACTAAGTCATTTTTATTAAACAGCTTAGCTAAAATGCCATTATAGCTTTTTTACATAAAGACACACATTTGTGATGCGTGACGATCCGGTTACTCAGCTATATCATGTTTTCAACTGGCTACTAGCTCTATTCATAACCCGAAGGTCAGCAGAATAGTGATTTATTTAATAAAAATATACAAGTTTTTTTATTTTATTGCCTACCTTGTTGGTTTAGCTACTCATTTCCATGAAAAAATACTAATTAAGCTACTTAATTTGAAATGCCTCAAATTATGAATGAATGTGACAATCTAGAGGTTCCTAAATTTACACTAAATCCTAATTAAGTTGTATATTCATCTAAAGACCCCTAACTCACTAATTTTGCGGGCTAATGATTATTCACAATCTAATAGGTTATGTTCAAAATTAAATAAATTTCACTCCATCTAAGACATTGACACATTCAAACAATTCGCACAATGCAACCTAATAATTATCATACAATATGCAAAATCACATAAAAAAGTAAAACACATAACCCTCCCCACACTTAAACAACACATTCTCTTCAATATGAGAAGGGAACAAATAAGCACATAAATGACAAGAAGAAAGATAAAATTAAGGTAAACAGAAATTAAATAAAACATAAAACATAAAACATAAAAATAGAACTGAAGGCTAATTTGAAAAAGAAAAAATGAATGGGTTAGACATAATTCTCATGGAGATGGAGGTGGTGATGGTGTTGAAGGTGGCAATTGAACTCCTTGAGCTTCGAAATATCTATGGATTTGTAGAATATCCCAGCTTTGACAGTGTTGTGTCTGAGCCATCTCTTTCATCATTCTGGTGTTCTCCACAAGTGTCTTGTTAGTTTCAGAGATTGCATCCAGAACTTCCTTCCAGGCTTGCTCTTTTTTCTCCTCTTCGGACTCTTCACTGGACTCTTTTGCCTGCTACGACGAAGCTGAACTTGAGCTCGTTTGACTGACCCTAATTCTGACATGTGTTTTCTGGCTGATATTCCTAAGTTCCATGTTGTGGGACTTAAGGATTTCAGCCCTCTATAAGTGGTGATGGTTTAGGAATTCAAGGAGATGAACAGTTAATCCACTCCGGTCTATGCCAAAATATTCCGCAATGGCAGACACTATGTACCCCATTCCTAGATTATTGCTCCTCGTACGCGGAGTCGTAATAATAGCATTTAGCATATGTATGGATGTGCACACTGGAATACTGTGGTCTACGCTCCACAACATAAAAATGTCCTTTGTGGAACACTTGTTGGTTTCTGTTTTGTCAAAAACCAACTGACACATAAATTTATGCATCAACAAGTGTTCATAGGACTGTATTATATTGTTATGAGTATTCTTGACATGAAATTGCTCAATTCTGGTGAGTTCATTCCAATATTGAGAAGGATGAAAATCCTCATGCTGATTGATGATGGAGGATTTGGGCAATCCACATATATCGCACATGATTTCTAAATTCAGCTCATAAGCTCTTCCTCTCAACCTAAACCATAATCCTTGGAGTTCTTAGGGTTATAAGTTAGTGAAGTGAAAAATTCCATTGTGAGCTCCTAATAAATAGGAAATTGGAACCGTATAAATTGGGCCTACTGGATTCTTTCAGCTAAATTTTCTACTCACTTGCACAACTCTAGCCTAGCAAGTGTTTCAAAATCAAATTACTTGGGAACTATAATTTTTCTAGCACTTAAAGACTGAAAACAAATACCTTCCTCCTTTGTGTAGATCATGAAAGGCATGCTAAAGTCTGCTGCTCGGTTTCTTCTCCCACGTCCCGCAACTTGATTTCATCCTGTTTGCTATCGTTGGGCTAATTGTTTAATGCAGAACATAATTCTTGGGAATTGAGTAGAATTTGGAAGAAATTTGGAAGTTGAAAATTTTTAGAGAGATATGAGAGCATTTGTAGACTTGAAGTTTAGAGAGATAAAGTGAAAATGAAAGTGAATGTAAAAGTGAAGTTATAACTGAATATATAGGTAGTTAAAAGGATAAAATGGTAAAATTTTTCTTAAAAATTGCGTGCTCCCTTTATTGTGCATAGTTGCAGGCCACAATTGTAGCCGGCAGTTTTTCACCACTTATTGATTTTTCTTCTTTTCTTCTTTTCTCAAACTTTTCAATTTCACTTCTTGATTCTTTTATGGCCCCTTTCACCTCTTTTTTGCTTGCTTGATACATCGTCCACTTTATTCCAAAATCTAATTTTTTCTTGATTTTGTTCAAAAACAAAAATAATCTTAACTACATAATTCAAACGTTCTAACAGAAGTAAACAAGAAACTAATTTTCCATGGGTTGCCTCCCATGTAGCGCTTCTTTTAACGTTAATAGCTCGAGGATCTTTTAAACTCACGGTGGTTGCAATGAATTGTACAATGGTAGCACCATCATTAATCTCAAAGTTTATACTTTAAATACCATGCTCTAGTTTCCACCTTCCTTACAATTCTCTTTTCCTTACCTTCTTCTGCCCGAGCACTTCTTCCTAAATGCATTCCTAGGATCCTCGATATCTTCCCATTCTCCTCAAGGTTGAGGTTCCCTGCTATCCACTGGAGGTAAAGGAGGTCCATAGTCTTTCCTTGACACTTGGAAGATAATTTGCTCTTTTCTTACCCTCAGAGTTAATTCGCCCCCATTAACGTCAATGATTGAATGAGCAGTGGCCCAAAACGGTCGTCCAAGAATTATCGGGGTTTCCACATCTTCTTCGATGTCCAATATGTAGAAGTCTATAGGAAAGGTAAATTTATCAACTTTTACTTAAAAATCCTTTATAATCCCTATCAATTTGTGTAATGTTATGTCGACCGTCTTTACCAAAAACTTAGTGGGTACTAACTCCCTTAACCTCAGCTTCTGACGAAAGGTGTAGGGCATCACATTTATACTTGCTCGTAAGTCCGCAAACGCCCTATCTATGATGATTTTATTGATACTACAAGGATGAAAAAGTCCCCTGGGTCCTCTTTCTTCTGTGCAATGTTAGAGTTCTCTTCCAATATTCGCTCCTTCACCTTCTTCTTAACGGATTCCTTTCATGTGAGCTCTGTCTATATTTGTTCCGTCACTTCCTCGACCTTGTTTAGCTCAATCTCTTCTAACTTCCTTGCTGCCCTCTTTGCATATAACTCTTGCTGAGCCAAAATAAGGAATGGAAATGCACGTCGAGTTGCCTTAATTGACTCGACCACTGGCTCACTTGAAAGGAATTCTTGACCTTCTCCTTTATCTCCTTCTTCCTGCACCTGTTCTAGTTCCTCATCCTGGGTTTGACTGATAACCATGATACGTTCCTTTGGGTTAGACTCGGTGTTGCTTGGAAGAGTTCCAACATTCCGAGTAGAGATTGCCTTTGCTAATTAGCCTACTTGGACTTCCAGATTATGTATGGACAAGGCATGTCTCTTCATTACTTGCTCGAATTTGTTCTTGAGCCTTCTATATGCCTCCTCTATGCCTCTGATCTTATCCAAAATCTTGTCTAACTTTGATTCCATCGAGCTTACTTTATCTTGCTGAAAGCCTGATTGTCCCTGAGGCCTGAACTATCCACCAGTGTTGTTCAACCAGGAGAAGTTAGGGTGGTTCTTCCACCCACGGTTGTAAGTGTTAGAGTAGGGATTGTTACCCCTTCCTCGTCCATATTGAGCTCTCATATAGTTCATTTGCTTCGAATCTCCTTCCTCCATTAGATAACAGTCCACGATATCATGGTCTAACTACCCACAGAGCTCACACTTTAAATGTATGGCCTTCACCGAAGCTGAGGATGATGCCTTCATGTTGTTGAGCTTTCACATTAAGTTGACGATCTTTGCATGCATCTCAGTCATTTGATCAACTGCAATGATTCCCTTTTACTCTTTGAAGGTAGCAGGTTGCCTTCCCTGCTCGTTCGTCCACAAACAATTATAGCTCGCCATCTCCTCAATCAACTCCTCCGCTTCATCAACAGTCTTCTGCATTAAAGATCCTCTTGAAACTGTGTCGATTGTGCCACTTGTCAGTGGGTTGACTTCATTGTAAAAAGTTTGCAATAGGAACTCCTTGGGTAGGTTGTGGTGTGGGCAGTTCCTTTTCAAATCCTTATATCTTTCCTACGCTTCATAGATCGATTCCCTGTCACCCTGTTAGATTGTTGAATGTTGAGGATATCGTCTAAACTCACCTTTGGGATTTGTCTTTGATATTAATGAAATTTGATTTATTGCAATGTTATTGAGTTATTCGTGATTCAATTCTTGTTTTTAATAATTTGATAACAAATTGAGAGGGTGAACTGAGTGAATATCATCAAATTGGGTTAACGAGAGTTAGGTAGTTTGATAGATAAATAACTGAATCACACCGTTAAATTTATGTAGCGAGAGATAGTGCATAGGTTTCGGTAGGTTATTAGACAATTTCAAAACTAATTTAGGCTTTGGGTTAATTGGAAATCGAGAGATTACAATTTCATAATCTAAATTAGGGTTAAAGATTATAAGTTGAGAAAGAGTAATCCACCCTAGGACCATCTAGACTCGGTAATTCAGTGATTCCATAATCAATTAGGTTTTCATTAAGGTTGGATTAAAACCCCTTCCTCTCAATTGGTAGTTCCTAGGCTGATTCTTGATTGGGTTGGGCAAATTGCTATTTTCTTTATAATTTTTGAATTTAATTCTTGAGATTGATTATTGATTGAATAATTTTCTACTTTTGTTTGTTATTTTGATTTATTGTGAATTTGAGTTTAGCCTTAGATTTTAAGATTAGATTAACCCTTCTCATGGGATCAATACCTTAGGTATTACACAAATGACCCGTGCGCTTGCAGTATTATCGAGGTTAAAAATATTAAAACGTATCATACGTAAATCATAGATCAAGTTTTTGACACCATTGCCTAGGAGGCGAATAGTTTAGTTCTTTAGTCTAAGGTCTTTTGTTTTTAAGTTAAAAAAAATTGAGGCATAAAGTAAAGACACATCAAGACTTCTTAGAGTGAAAATGAGACATCTGAAGAGTTGAATGCTAAGAAGAGATAAAAAGAACGATCATGGAGGATGTATACTATATGGTGCAAGGGACGCTTGAGGAATTCAATGAGCCCCAATTTGGTTGGGGAAATCATCATCCTTATATGAACTCGTACACTTCGGGGTGGCAGAACCACCTAGATTTGTATTGGTCCAATAATGCAAGTACTCACATGGGAAATTAAGACCTATTTGAATTTCAACATGATGAATCCAGTTCATGGGATTCCAAGTTAGAAAAAATCATGGATAAGTTAACGGATATGGAAGAAAACCAGAAGAGATTGGAAAAGAACTTTGAACAAGTGGCAAAAGATCATGCCTCTTCTATTCACAATTTAGAAGTTCAAATTGGCCAGCTCTCTAGGAAGTTTTGTAAGTAAAGTGTGGAAAACTATCTACACAGCATGAATGTAAATTCAATAGAGCCATATTGGGCTATGACACTTAAGAATGGGGTAGAGCTAAAAGAATTAGCAAGAAATCAAGCTAAATCTAACCTTAGAGAAGATCAAGAATTCACAGAAGAGGATGAAGAAAATAATGCCGACCCTCTCTTTTATCCACCAATTATTGATATACCATATTTGAACATCGAAAAATCTTAGGGAGATTTTCAAGAAAAGAACTTTATCTTTTGGATTAATGATGACTAAGTGACATTCAACATGAATGATGTATTAAAGAATCCAAAGGAGTGTAGCTCATTCAGGATAATTGATTTGTTTGAATCTTCTAAAGAACAAAAGGATGAAGAACAGATGACAACAGACATCGAGTTTGAAGAAGCTACAAAAGTCTCTATTCGTGAAGCGGAAGAAGCAGAGGAGACGATGGTGATTACCAAAGAAAGAGAGAAATTCACCTTTTTACAGGACAAACTACTGAATTCAATGGAAGATTTATGTAGTTTTGTTATTCCCTATTTCATTGACAGTTTGTTAGAAAAAAAGGACATTACTAAGCTTAATTGGTTTTCTCAACTTTATTAATATTGTTCTTCTGATCATTTTGCAATTTGTAGCTTACTCACAGGTTACAAAACTGATGTTGAACGAGAAGGGTGGAAGCAAGCTGCTCATAATTGATCCTGATTGAGTTTTAAAAGATTAAGGTCAAGGTGATGACCATAAATTAACACGTTTAGTAGTAAGGTTTAAATTATTGCGTAGTTAGATTTGTTTTAAATTTCAAGATAAGTTCTTAATAATTTGGAATGTTTTAGAGTGCTAACTCTCGTAATCTTTTTTAAATCAACTATAAGATAGGGTAGTAATTGTAGGCATAAAAAACAAGTGATCTTTGCCTCCATCACCATCAGCACCTCAGTTAACAGGACGTTGTGTGTTCTAACCCTTTTCTTTTCATTTTTGTTTGTATTTTCTTCTTATGTTTTTCGTATATTATGTCTATTTCCCCCGGGTGTGTTTGTGTACCATTCTCATATTGAGGACAATATGTTGTTTAAATGTGGGGAGGGTTGTGTGTTTTTACCTTGAGTGCGAATTTTACATTTTGTATGATAGTTTGTTTAGGTTATATTGTGTGAATTGTTTGAATGTGTCAATGGCTTAGATGGAGTAAAATTTATTTAATTTTAAATATAGTCGATTAGGTTGTAAATAATCATTAGCTCGCAAAATTAGTGAATTAAGAGTCTTTGGATAAATATACAGCTTAATTAGGATTTAGTGTAAATTTAGCACCCTCTCGGTTGTCACATTCATTCATAATTTGAGGCCTTTCAACTTAAGTAGCTTAACTAGTATTTTTCATAAAAATGAGTAGCTTAAACGATAAGGTAGGCAATCAAATAAAAAAAGTGTATTTTTTTTAAATAAATCACTATTTTGCTGACCTTCTGTTTATGAATAGAGCTAGTACCAGTTGAAAATGTGATATAGCTGAGTAACCAGATCGACACGCATCACAAATGTGTGCCTTCATGTTAAAAAGCTATAATGATGTTTCAACCAAGCTGTTTAATACAAATGATTTAGTCAAGTAACCAGATCGACATTCATCACCAATGTTTGCCTCCGAGTAAAAGGCTTAGTCCTTGCTTAAATAAATAAATGAAAAAAATGTTGTTTTCTTAATAAAACCCTACTGGACTTATAGTAAGCTTGACCTTTCATGAAAATATACTTAGGAACAGTTACAGAGTCTGAACGACCAAAGAATTATTAATGTGTGTGTACAATTGAAAAAGGTAAATAAATTGACACTTAGATTTTGATTAATTTGTATATTTAGTTCAAAGCCCCTAGACATAGATTTTACATGTTAATGATTAGATATAACTTGTATGATTGTGTTTAAGATTAAAGTGATTTCATGAAGTTGAAGTCATTGTCTCATTATTGCATTGTGTGTTGAGTGCTGAGTATGCGTTTATTGTTTTGTCTGCTTGAGGACAAGCAAACATATAAGTGTGGGGATGTTGATAGTTGTGATTTGCATTATGTTTTAGGGTTCAATTTGTTAGGTATTTAGTGTGTATTTATGTTTTAATTGTGTTAGTTTATGTGTTTTAAGTGTTTTTATGGGTTAGTATAAGTCTTTGAGCTTAAATGTTATATTTTTGAGGTACCTTGATGTTTTTGTTAGTGTTTCAGCGTAAACGGTGAAGAACGGAGAAGTTTCAAAGAGTTTAGGGCTAAAAATACGACCCACAATCGTGACACAACATGAAACGATCATGACAGAAATAGGAGAGCCAATAAGACCCAGGCCACGATCGTGCACTTTGGGTCAAGATCGTGACAAAGAGCTCTAAACCAGGCCACGATTGTTTACTTTGGGCCACGATCGTGACAGAGAGAGTTAGGCACTGGCCACGATCATGACAAGCAGGGCCACGATTATGGCCTGCATCTAGCAGACATGAAAGCAGCTGAAAACATTAAGTTTCACAGGACTTTTTGGAGCGTTTCGATCCCGAATCAACCCTAGGGCTTCCAAGATATAAATAGAACATCAAAGAATAGAAGAGCAACCTTTTGCATCAGTTAATTCTGAAACCCTAGAGAGCATATCGAGATATTTGAGGAAGGAGGCAAAGGAAAAGAGACACAGAGAAGAAGCTTGACACGAAGTACTTCTTAGAACAGGTGGTTTCTCGCCATCGCTACCTCCACTAGTCCGTTCCAACAGTATTTTCCAGTTTTATTTTGATTTTATTGATGTATAGAATTAGAATAATCGTTGAGAATAGTTGTTTTTGAATGTTGATTTTTGTCTAAACTCACCTTTGGGATTTTTATCTTTAAGATTAATGAAGTCTGATTTATATGTGATTCAAATTCTGTGCTTAATAATTCGATAATAAACTGAGAGGGAGAGCCAGTCGAGTGAATATCATCAAATTGGGCTAACAAGAGTTAGGTTGTTTGATAGATAAGAATTTAATTAAACCGGTAAAATCATGTAACGAGAGATTGAGCATAGATTTCCGACAGGTTATTAGACAAATTCATAACTAATTTAGGTTATGGGTAAATTGGAAATCGAGAGATTATAATTTTATAATTTAAATTAGTGATTATAATTTAGAGTTAAAGATTATAACTTAAGAGAGAGTAATCCACTTAGGACCGTCTAGACCCGGTAATTTGATAGTTTCATAATTAATTAGATTTTCATTAAGTTCGAAGTAAAACCTCCTTTCGCTCAATTGGTAGTTTCTAGGTTGATTCAGGAATGAGTTGTGCAAAACTTGCTATTTTATTTATATTTTATGAGTTCAATTCTTTATATTGATTGGTTGATTAATTAATTTCTGCATTAGTTGTTTATTTTGATTTATTGCGAAAGTTAGTCAAGCCTTAGATTTTAGGATTAGATTAACCCTCCTCATAGGAACGATACCTTAGGTACTACACGAACAACTGGTGCGCTTGCAAAAATATCAAGGTTATAAATATTGAAACTTACCATACGTAACCTTGTGGTCCAAGACAACACTAGGACACACCAAAAAAATCATCATTAATAAAATTCATCCAAAAGTTGATCACATTCTCTTTAAAACCATAATCTAAGTCTTAATTCCCTTAAATTTAGCTTAAAAAGCCCCCAAAAAACCAATAGCTCTACAAAGTGGAGTTCTAATAATCTTATGAATGCAATACCGTAAATTCACCTCTAACCAATCTCGAATTAGTAAAATAAAATAAGCCAATACTTAGGGATAACGTTCCTTTTATGGTACAAAAAATTTAGACAAAAATACTATAAATTTCACCAAAACCCTAGTTTGTAGAATTTGGGGTAAGAATGATGTACACACTCTAAAATATAGGTATTTAGTGAGTGAAAATAAGTGAAAACTAATTGGGTGTATCAAATTTCATGTAAGAGATTTAAAGGGAGGCATTGAATTGAGAGGAAGAGTGAGGGAAATTAAAAAGTGTATATCATAACGTTGCTCTATAATATTAAATAGTCAATGAATACAAGCCTTATACAGTATTTTATTAAGAGTCTTGTTAGGGAGATAAAGTCAATATTAGGAAGAACACATGGATCACACAGGACCTACATGGGATCATATTGATAAAAAAGGCTAGCATAGGGCTAACATGGTTTAATATTTATAAAACATGAGATAGGAATGGAGGAAATACAACCTCATATGGGTTCTATAAACAACCATAAAAGGAACGGAGGTGACATGAAACCAACACAGTGAGAGCATGGATCTACGTTAGCATTGTGTTAACTAAATTTTAAAAATCATTTTTGCATTAAAAAGAACATAACCTCTATATGTGGATGTGTTGAGCAACATAATGGCTATACGATATCGTATTCTTTTGACCTCTATAACCAACTGGAACATAGAAATAACATGTGATCTTGTCTCTCCCATCTTATACATGCATAAGTTTAGATGTTATCTAATCTAATATGGGAGTATATCCAGTAATGTATTTCTCATACTTAGGATGGGATGGATAACATGAGCAATACATATTACTGTGTTATATATGTGTTTAATATTGATGTTTACTGCTTCTCTAGGTATTAAAAACATAATTCTGACATGCATGGGTGTACTTTGACACAAGTTATGTATGGTTTCAAGTCAGCTCTCGTGCTTGTTTATTCTACTTTTGATTTCTCAATTATAATTATTTATATGTTAACATGGGATAAACATGATGTCATATTTCAGTACCATATTTACCTGTTATCTTGTAAAATCTCATTAGACTTATCTCATTAAAAATCACCAAAATTGTGTTTTAGCCTTAAGTTTAAAACTGATGAGACACCCTTAAACAATATTAAAGATTTTAAACATTGCAAAATTGGAAACAAAAAAATTAATTATTGGGTTGCCTCCCAACAAGTTCTTTATTATAAGTCATTTAGCTAGACTTCTTGTTTAAGCTTTTCAACTGACATAGATTTATAGAGATTGTAGGCATCTCGCTCAAATCTATGGGGATCACCTCCTAAACATAACTTTAGCTAGAGTCCATTGATTTTTAATATATCTGTATCTTGATGAGTGATTTTGTGACCCTATATGGAGACATAGTTAATAGTAAAGGTCATAACCTTCTAAATTTAAGCTTACTTAGGAATAGTGAAAGTTAAGTTAAAAAGCAAGACTTCATCATCCAGTTTAAACTCTTTAAGCTACTTTATATTTTAGTCATGAAACATATATGTCTATTCCTTGTATATCCTTGAATTATCATAAGCATATTATACCAATCATTGAGCTGATTAATTTGGAGTACACATTTATTACCTACATCATTTAAATTAGAATTAATGAACTTTATACTCAAGTTTGACGAACAAATGATATGATTTTTCATAAACTAGCCTATATGGTGTAGTACTAATTGGTGTTTTATAGGAAATCTTATATGCCCATAGAGCATCATCTAACTATACAGACCAATCTTTCCTATAGTGCTACACGGTCTTTTCTAATATCCTCTTTAATTCCCTGTTAGTTATTTCTACTTGGTCATTAGTTTGAGGATAATAAGGAGTAGTAACTTTATATGTAACATCAAATTTTTTAAGCATTTTTTCCAAATTGATGGTTACAAAATTATGTACCTGTATCACTAATTATAGCTCTAAATGCACCAAATCATGTATTCATCTTTCAAATAATTACCTTAGCATCATTAGTAGGCAAAGTTTGAGCCTTAATACACTTTGAGACATAATCCATAATAATTATGGTATATTTATTACCAAATATAGTAGAAATAGACTTATGAAATCAATGCCTCATATATTAAACACTTCATAAACATTAGTACTATTTTAAGGCATCTCATCTCTATAAAAGATATTACCTATCTGTTAACATTTGTCGCAATACTCCATAAGCCTTTAAATATCCTTAAATAATATGGGCCATTAAAATCTGCTTCTAAAACTTCTCTTCTTGTTCCATTTATGTGATAATGGCCTCTAACTAATTCTTTATAGTAGCGCTTTAAAACGTTGATTGTCATGGAGTATGCCACACACCTTTTTTTTATCTGATTTACACAAACACAAAATAGTTACAAGTCTTCTCATAAGTAAGTCCTCAACTGAAAGGAGAATCTCTTCTTTTACTAGTGAGTTATCCTTTTTTGCGAAACTTTATCTGTTAAGTAATTTGCAAAGTTAGCAAACCGATGTGTATCATCTAAGTTAGATACATCAACCATATAAAGCTGATTATTAGGAAAACTATCATTTATATCTTCTTCTATTTGCTTCCCATTAGGAGATTCTCAAAACAAGAAAGATGATGTCTCTGGGTTTTCACTCCCTTCTTATCCCTGATCTTAAGATCAAACTCTTACATTAAAAAGAAAATAATCTAGTTAGCCTTATTTTAACATCCTTTTGGTCAAGAAATATTAAAATGCTGAATGACCGATATAAACTATGACTTTAGACATAATAAGTATGAGCAAAATTTATCAAATGTAAAAACTACTGCAAACAACTACTATTTAGTAGTTGTATAATTATCTTATGCATTTGTCAAGGTTTTCCTTAGTGTATGAGTTAAAATTGGTTATCCTTATATTATACAAGTATTATACCAATTGTAACATCACTAGTGTCACACATTAATTTAAAAGGTAACGTCCAAGTCAATGTTATTATGATTAGGAAATTAGTCAACCTTCTTTTGAAATATTAAAAGCATATAAGTACTCATCATTAAAATAAAAAGGCTTGTCTTTCTTAAGCAATTTAGTAGGAGGTTTAGCTATCTTGAAAATTTTTCTGATAAACCTCTTATAAAAACCAATATGTTTAAGAAAGCTTCTAGTTACCTTTACTGAAGTTGGTGGAGGTGACTTCTCTATAGTTTCTATTTTGGCTCTATTAACCTCTGTACCCTCACTTAAGATTTTTTGCCTTAACATTATCCCCTCTTTCACCATAAATGGCACTCTCTCTGGGTTTTATAAACATAAGTCAACTAAATCACCAAAAACATCGAAATCATCCATAAATACCTTTATGATGAGTTACAGTCCATGAAGCACAATAAGGTATGTGAGCTTGTTGATTTGCCTCAGAATTGCAAATCTATTAACTGTAAATGGCTTTTGAAGACCAAAAGGGACTCTCAGGGTAAAGTTAGGTAGTTTAAGGCTCGGTTGGTTGCCAAAGGGTTCACTCTGCGAGAAGGGATTGACTTTAATGTTACCTTTTCTCTTGTATCCTTTAAGGATGCATGAGGTGAAGTAACTTTTGGCTAAGCATTTTGACATAAAAGAACTTTGGTGAAGCATTCTTTGTTCTAGGTATCCAGATTCACCTGGACAAATCTTGACACTCTTTAGGCCTCTCTCAGAGTGCATACATTGAGCAAATACTGCAAAGGTTTAATATGGTTGATTGTAAACTTGTTGCAACACCTATCTCTCATAACGAGAAATTATCTTTGATACAATGTCCAAAGAATGAGGTAGAGAGAGATGCTATGAAGAATGTTCCATATTCCAATGCAGTTGGTAGCCTGATATAACCTCATGTGTGCATTAAGCCAGACATTGCATTTGTTATTGAACTATCAGGTAGATATCTAGCTAAGCTAGGAATATACCATTGGAATACAGTTAAATGAGTGTTGAGATATTTAAAAGAAACTAAGGATTATATGTTGACATTCAAAGGGGTCAACAATCTAAACCTTATAGGGTATACATATTCATATTTTACTTTGTGTCCGGATGATAGAAAGTCCACTTAAGGTTACATCTTTATGATGGTAGATGGTGCAATATTGTGGAAAAGCGTCAAACAGACACTGGTAAATTCCTCGACTATGCATGTAGACTTTGTGGCATGTTATAAAGCAGCTACACAAGCAGTTTAGCTCATAAACTTGATTTTTGATTTGTTTGTGGTTGACTTAATGGCTAGATCCCTTCTCTTATATTGTGATAATATGTCTGTTGTGTTGTTTAGTAACAATAATAGGAATATCATAGGGTCTAAGATTTGGAGGTCAAGTATTTGGCCATAAAGGAGTTAATAAAGAAAGGGGAGATGCTTGTTGATCCTTTGACTAAAGGACTCTACCTACATGTTTTGAGAGACATTTATACAGTATTGGAGTATTAAATTCCTTAGACACTGGTATTTAAGGATAATTATGTTTTCTCCTTAAATATTTATATTTTTCCATGTGTTATGACAGCATGGTTGTTTAACAATAAAGATGATCATCATTTATCCTCAATCATACGTGTTATTATAAGTTCTTATAATACTCTTAAGATTTATATCTATCTTAAGCATTTTGAAGGTCATTGCGTAATTATATGGATTGACCTTGGGCCTATGTCATTAGGAAACATATAGTATAGTAAGTGTAAATCCATATATTTGACATGACATAGGGAATATAAGTGTTTAATCCCATAAGGATTTTCTCTAATGCAGCTTAGTATTCAGTGAGAGAAACCAAATTTCTCTAATGTTGTTTAACATAAAGTTTAGAGATATTGAGACTTACAAAAAGAAAGATGATACATTTTAGATCATACAGGTATCATCATAGTTTGTCACACTTCATTTTCTCATTCATGATACATTAGATATGCGTAATTGTGTTGGATATGTATCACATATGACACATGTATTTGATATTGTTTGGTATCGAAAGCCTTGCGGGACATAATGATGAACTTTCATTATTTTTGGATCAAATGTTTTTTTTAACTTGCTTGACCTATACAGTGATTTGCTTAACCATTTTTATTGATTTTTATCTTTATTACAACTCCTGTAATTAATTATCGTTCAAACGAGAGAATTTTGGAAATTTTCCTTAAAGAGGACAACAATTAATTATGATTATAATGTTTTAATAAACTTACAGTTAAACGAATCAAATTTGACACAGATAAAGATAATAAAATAGCTCAATAAAAGATCTGAGTTAATGGGCTAAAGTTCAACCAAAAAAATAGGCCCTAATCAGTGTGGACCGGACCTGTATTGAGCTTGTGATGTGAAGGTCCGATATGGATGTCATATGTAGAAGGGTAAAATCTCGTGCAGTTACTTAAGCAATTAATAAACATTCGGATTCTCTAAATCGTCCAGATGTTCACGTGTTAAGAAAGTTATAGAAACGACATTCCGATGATTAACTTTCATGAAAGTCATCACAGAAATGGATTTTTTTCAATTTTAGAAAGCTCGTTGGAAGTCATGGAATTAAAATCTGATGTTATTTTTCATGTTTTCGTCGTTGATTCTCTTTCATGTTCAGTCTTGGATGTATAGCCGAGGCTCGTGTTACTCACTACGCTAGTTCTTTTATTTAAACGACGTGTTTCTTATAGAAGTATTAACGTCACCATTCTATTAGCTACTTAACTATTTCGGGGTCTCCTTCATCTTCTTCGTTAATTGTCTGCAACAGAGAGCGACTTGTCAGAAACAGATTGCTCAATTGATAAAGTTTTGTGCATGTTACCTCCTTCGAGCAAATGGTGACGTTAGGGATGTTAGCTTCAGAGTGACGGTTTATGCCTAGTAGCAAAAGCTTCGACTGAGAGTCCGCTAAATAGAACTGGAACTCAAGAGTCCGCTAAATGGTCCCTTTTCTCTGCAAGTTTTAACATCTCTAACAAACACCAAGACTGTACCTAAATTCAAAACCTATGTCTGTAAGCTTCTTAAAAGGGAAGACAACCCGCATCAGGTTCTCATCTGTGTCCTTGAACCTGATAACAAAAGTTGATACCAGTTAGTCTGAGGTTTCAAGTAACATATTCCGATAATGGTGGACAGGTTTTTGGGTTTACTTGGTGGGAATATTGTTCTCGGGCTACTTCTGTTTCAGTAACTTCGCAAGATCATGGATGCTAGTGTCGTAAGAGGAGCAAATGTATCGACCTTCTGCCTTGCCACCCTGGAATTCTCGAACAGAAATATTTTAGCAATACAGATGTCGTCGAAGGGCACGTAATTCCCCTGCTTTATGATCTCCTAATGAGCTTCATTTCTTGTAGTAAGCAAAAGTTTGTTTTAGTAACTTGAAAAAACAATGGAATAACCTCTGTTAACAATGGAACAACCTCTGTACTAAGACAGCTTTCTATACACCAGTAATGAGCGAAAGTGCGGTTATAAGACTAGGTGGCATTGACGACATGATAAAAGGACCAACAACAAGAGTTGGTGTGATTGTGATGAGATCAATGTTGTTCTCTTTAGCGAATTTCCAAGCCGCTTGTTCTGCCAGTCATGGAGACGAAGTGCATCTGGTTTTTGAAGGAAAATCCTGTGTTAGTTATCGCTATACTTGTTCATAAATTCTGAAACCAGGAATTGGGAAATGGGATGTTGATAGTGATACCAACCCATCCATTCATTCTTATGGACTCAAATCACTCCGGCAGTTCTCATCATAAACTTTAATCAAAACAACCTGCTTCATGATTATGTCCGAGCTGTCATCTCGGGAGAGTCAGCCTTCCATTGTATCTTTGTCAAATAAGACAAACATGTGACAAAGAGTTTAAAGGAAATTAATTAACAATAGATTAGAATTTTTATAAATATATTAAAATATCTCAATTTAAAATGAACTTTAGTTTAATTCACCGTTTTGGCCTAATACGGTGCTACTTTCTCGTTCGCTTCTTGTCAGCAACACACTGAGCGATTTGTATATAATAGCTATAACCTAACCTAACATCTGTGACGTATCAAAATCATGGCGTTTTGATACTGTTTGTCCCCAAGGTTTGATTTCTTACTCACCTTTAAAATCATGGAATCCGAATCGTCTTCTGCTTATTTCTGATTTATCATATCTCTGTCTTAAACCCCAATTCCGATCCGTTTTCGCCGACATAATCTTCCCAATATTCTGATTGCTGCAAGAGTATTTTGATGGATGCCCTCCATTTCTGATTGAATTATTTGTTCACTCATCTAGTGGGTTCCATCAAAGGTTGATGAAGCGACAAAACCCTTCTGATTACCGTAAGAGGAAATATTTCCAGAAGATTTTTCCTTGAGATTAGACTTACATAACTGGATTAGGTGCTTTCTACATGGAATTAAGATTGCCGTATACATGCTATTTTCATCTTCAATGATGCGTTTTTTGTTACACTCATTGGATGGAATCAGATCGTGATTCTTATTCGATTTCTCACCGCCGTGATGTCTTTGAAAGGAGGTCTCCTCCTCGTGATCGCAGGAGGAGTTTGAGCCCTCGTCCCAGGATGGACGTCTCTAGGAGGGTAGAGTTTAGAGAGGGTAGGCTTAGTTCTAAAGGAAGAGACTGTAGTTGGTATTTAGGTGCGGGCAAGAATGAAAAGGTCCAGTCAGGCTCGCCCCTATATCATGTAGAGAGAAAAAGATCGCACTTTGATGAAAAGTTTGGACACAGGGAGCATGATTATTTTGAGGATATTGATTATGATGATGGTAAAAGGAATAGGTTGAAGCAAGTTTATGCTTATGAGCATCACGGTGCATATCCTAGGATCAGTAAAGAGAGGGATCGTAACGGAAAAAGGGTTTCGAGTATTTATGGTCATGAAATGATGGGTCATAAATCGGCGCCTGTTGATGTTGGTATGGCCAGAGAGTCATATCAGATATCTCCAGATTTGGTCCCAACTTCAGATTATGAACAAATTGGTGGGCATTTACCGTTACCATCATGGAACACACAGATTAACCCAGTTGAGAATGAGAAACTCCAGTATCGGGATCCTGTACCCTCATGTAAGACACCAATGAGGGAAACGTATGAAATTTGGGAAAAGCCTGAGTTTCACATGAGGAACCTTTCATATGGCAAGGCTCCAGCTTCTCACACCAAGGATTTTGAGAGCGCCGCTCAATATTTCTCCAGCACAAATTCGGGAGTTTCAAGAAGTGAGTTTCCAATTTCTTGTAAGGAAAGTTTGCCTTTACCTACTTCTGATGATGTTCCAAGGAGCAGCGTGAAATTCATGGAGCCAATGCAATATACAACTTATGGCCAAATCTCAGCCATAGATATGAGGAGGCTTGAAGGTGGAAAGAATATTGAAACTGATTTCACTTTGGGCATGTATAGTCCAGAGAATGATGCTTACCATTACCCCAAGGTACAAGGAATAATCAATGACAGTGTATATCTGTCTGATGATTTGCATAGAACGAAAATTTTTCCACCTCATTCTTGGGCGGACTATGAGCATTCTGAAATGGATAATGAGAGGAGGGAATTGTCAAGAACAAATGTTATGCACCCTCTTTTGGATAAAGCAGATCAGAATGAGAATTCTTTAGGAAACATGAGAAAGAACTCTGTATGGTACCGTCCTATCATACAGAAACAAGTGGATACGAAGGGCTTTGATTCAAGTAGAACATTATACACATCAAAGCACCATGGGGACTATTTGAGCTCTGGCTATCCTCAACTTGAATTTACAAGGAGAGAATCCCAAGAGAATGAAGCAACTCATTCAGGATTCAAACCAGATTACCAAGCATCACATTTGAGACCTAATTATGCCTTTGTAAGAGAACCTAATCCACAGCTTCAAAAGGAAAGATTGCAGGATCCTCTTTGCATGTATGACTTTGAAAAGCAGGGACTTGCTCGCAGAAGGCTGAGAATGAAGGAAGAGATGACAACATATGAACCACCTGATGAAGTTCTTAAAAGAAATTACCTCATGGATGAAGACACAGATAAACAAGACGTTCGAGAGGCTACATCAAGAAAGTGGAAACTATCTGAAGAGTTAGGAGGATTTTATGACCATGAGGAGTGGAACAATAATGACTCAAGTATTTTACGTGCTTCTAGGACTCAAAGGTTTGACCATAGAGCCTATGGAAAGGGGAAGGCTAATGATGATGATGAAGAGCCTGCATTTCAGAACTTCTTGTCTTCTCAAGATTATTTGAGACCTGCTCTAAGGAATTCAGTGAAACATTATAAACCAACTATGAAATATATCAAGGGTCATTCAAAACCAAGTTCTTTGAGATGGCATAAATCGCAGAAAATCGATAGAAGTAGAATTCACAAACGACAAAAAAGTGGGAAAAGAATTGATGATTATTTTGAGGATGCACATGAAAATGATGATGCCATGCCTGAAGATTTGATGAATAGTATAGATTCTGACCTGGTTGAGGATTCAGAAGAATTTAAACAAAAGGTTGATGAAGCATGCTTAATGTACTCCAAGAAGTTAAATTGGAGCTCATCTGTCAAAAGAAGATATAGATCGCAAGGAAAAGCAGGTGGCCTGTTCTGCATTGTGTGTGGAAGGTCTGTTTTCTTTCTTATGGTATACAGTTCACAAGTGCAGAACATATTTGTTGTTTAGCTTCAAAATTTTTCTTGTGGGAATTAGGCAGCATGTGCCAAGTTAACTCTTACTGTTAGGATTCAATGCTGGAATTTTTATGTTTAGTTTCAGTGACGTGAATAATTTATACGTATTAGTATGTAGTTGGTTACTGATTTTTGGAGATCTATTTTGTGGTGTGAGGTCCATTTACTGGGGCACGAGCTTTTAGTCAACTCCCATTCATCAGTTGATTGAGAGCTTTTCAAAATGTATTGTTTGAGGACAATTACATTAAAGGAATTTTATGAGGTCATAGTTTTGTAACTCCAAGAAATAGAAGTTAAATGCTAAGGTGAAGTAGTTTAGGCATCTACATCGATGTGTTTATTCTAGGTTGACCATACTAGTTATAAGCACTTATAAGATTCTGTTGTGATACGAATTATTGCTACCAATATGAAATGCTAATATGCAGTTCATACTTTAGTCTTGTATACGTAGGGAACAAATGAGTGTCTTCTTTGGTGTTGCTGTTGTTAGATATGGATGACTGGGGCTTATTCTAGGGATTCAATTCTGCAACTTCTGCCTCTGGGTGATATTACTGTTTTCTACCCTTAGAATGACGCCTGGACAGAATTATGACTCAAGTAACTTTAATATATTTAGCAAGCCACTGAACTTTGGTCAAGAAAAATTTCTTTGGGAACAGAGTCTAAAACTGCATTTGTATTTCGTATTCAAGAAATGGGAAGGAAGATGATATTTGGTTTTGTTGTTGGGAGAAGCAAATGAAGAAATATGTATTTACAGCTTGTCTAGATGGGAACTTCAGTTGTGGATGGTTCAATTAGTATGGCCAGAAGTTCCAATTAGCCAAATTAAGATATTCTATTCTTTGGATTGAGGATAGTCTGTTATATATGAGTTTAGGACAAGGTTTCACAATGAACATGTTAATAGTTCTTGATTCTGCAACTTTCAAATTGTTTCAGTGGTCAAGGCAAAGTTTAGGCCTTTTCTTATAAATTCATTTTTATGAAACATATAATCGGATTGTGTGTTTGCCCCGCTTTATTGCGGGATTTCGGACTGGGTGATGATGATGATGATATAATCGGATTGTGTGTTTGCTGCCATCAATCTCCTAAACTTATGGACTTAATTTTGGCCATCAAAGTGTCCGTTGGAGCGGGCATGACGTACAATCTCCTAAACTTATGGACTTAATTTTGGCCATCAAAGCGTCAGCTGGAGCGAGCATGACGTTTGGATAGAATATGGAGGTTTCTTGTTATGTTCTATTGTCTATGAAGATGTTTGGCAACTCTCTGACTTGTACTTTTATTATTCTTTTTTCGTGTTGACGAAGCTTTTTACTGATTTCCAAAAGAAGAAATAAAACTATGCCCCTTATGTCTCATTTTTAACCTAAAGGATAGATATTGATCATGAAAGTGAGAGATTATCTTGTTAGTCTAAGTTCTTCTGAAGGGCACATCCCTCCCAGGGTTATTCTATATGGTATTTGTCATGATTCTACTTTGTTTTTGGAGATAGTGTTTAGGATTCATGTTCTGAACGGTGGTATTCTTAAGAGACCAATCTGGACAATGTTTTTAAGGAGGATTATCTCATTGGAGTGCTTTAGTGATTAATGTATATCCCAGCTTCACAAAGTTATTTTAATGCCTGTTGCTCTTTTTGACATATCACGCTCTTTTTCTGACAGCTCATCAAAGGAGTTCATGGGCACTCGACGCTTGGTTACACATGCCTTTATGTCTCCCAAGGCTGGCTTGCGGGTGCAGCACTTGGGCCTTCACAAAGCAATATGTATTCTGATGGGGTGGAATAGTTATGTTCCTCTTAACACTATAACATGGGCTCCTGATGTTTTAAGCCGTGCAGAAGCTTTGGTTCAGAAGGAGAATTTGATTCTCTGGCCTCCAGTGTTCATCATTCACAACATTTCTATGTCGAACAATATTCCAGAACTACAGAAGGTTGTGCCCATTGAAGAGGTTGAGTCTTTTATTAGAGGTAAGGTGCTAAGTGCATGCTCAATTTCTTACTTGGACTGGTGGTAAAAGTGAATTCTACCAGGAAGTGCATGGAATATACATCTCGCTTTAAGGACCAATTAGAAATTTACTTTTGAATCAAATAGTTATCAATGTAAACCAATGTTTTGAAGGATAATTGAATGTTTTGGAATCTCTATGAGGTGAGGCTGAAATTTTTGTTTAATTATGAATCTTATTTTTTGTTTTCCCGTGACAAATAGGTAAAGTTGTTATTGGGGTAAAAATCAAGGTTTGTCTAGGGAAACCTGCTGACCAAAGTGTTGTGCTGGTAAAGTTTTTGGGAACTTTCACTGGGCTTGAAAATGCAGAGAGACTTCACAGGTATTTTGCTGACCATAAACGAGGGAGAGGAGACTTTGAGCAAGAAGCATCCAGTGGCAGTCGAAGCAGCAAGAGTTTGGAAGTAGGACTGCAGCAAGACAAGTTGGTAGAGGACCTTCTATATGGCTACATGGGCATTGCTGAGGACTTGGACTGGCTAGACTTCAACTCCAAGAAGAGGATTCTGATAAAAGGCAAGAAGGAAATTACGGAGTTGGCAAATGCTCCAGTGAAAAATGGTGATAACTAGGAGTTGGCTACTGCTAACTCAAAGGTGATGAGGTAGTCCTTTTATCTATTTGTTCTTGAACTCTGTTCAAAACTTTTCCTGGCAGTATTTTGTTAATATCGTCTACTTCAAGCTTTGCAAAAATTTTATCGTGGAATGTCTTCAGTAGGGAACTCTTTTGTTTGGCTCTTGTTAAAGATCTTGTTCAACTGCCAACTTAAAATTTCTTCAATATCTAACATACTATTTAGCGAGTTCTGGAAGCGAGTTGCCCTCATGGAAAGTTGATTTATCTTCGCCTATGAACTCTCTCCTTTAAGCTGATTTATCTTCGCCTATGAACTTTTTCCTTTAACTTGTTTCGAACTTCTCTTTCGAATGAAAAAGATAAATCAAGATGAGTTACGATCTCTCATTTTAAATTTAAGCTTTAAAAAGCTTGACCATTCAACACTAATTTTCTTAGATAATGCTCGCAGCCTTCATTCAAGATCATATATGTTATCTGTCACGGGTTACTTAACCCAAGGCTTAGTGGAAGGAACTATAAGAACCAATTTAGAGTACAAACACATCTCTTGCTCCTCGATGTTTATGAAATGCGATTGAACACAAATTGCCTGTATTTTTCGATTTCTTACCAAGGAAATGAAGAAAAAAAAGATTTTAAGAAAAAGAAAGGGAAAAAGAAAGGTTATAATAATAATACATTAACATACATACAATCGGTGGAATCTGTACAAAAATACAATTAACCGATGGGTAAAAACAGCTCCAACTTTGTGACTGCAGGATGACATCTCAGCTGGCGTTAGAAAGAACAGAAACCATCAATCAAAGAAGTCAACGACTTCTAAAGAATTATTAACAGAAGCAGCTTCAGCAATTCTAAGTGCCATTACAGCCTTGTATGTAGCCAAATCAGCATTCTGCATCAGTAACTGAGCCTCTCTTCGTTTGTCAGTGGCCAACTCCAAAGATCTTTTTGCTGCAAGCTTAGCTTCTTCAACTTTGATTATACCACTTTGTTCATCATGTTCAGTTATCACTGTAGTAAAACATGAGATGATATATTAAATTTTTTCTATTTTATTCCAGAAAATAATCTCAAGATCACCCGAAATGGACTTGATCTAGGAAACAAACATATCATATCCCCAAAAAAAAAGAGGAGGAATTTACCTTGCAACACTGGTTGCTTGCCTCTTCCATGTTGGCTGGATTGGCGTTTGAATGACCTCCTTTTACGCAGAACAGGCTTTGGAATTAGGGGAGCTTTTTTTGCATGTTGTCCCTGTTATGAAAAGTATTGCACACACAACTGTATAAACTATTTGCTTGAATGTCAAGAGCAGCCATATGAAACAAACAATAGTCTCAATACCCATACACCCAAATTAGGAAATAAATCCTGTGTAATATACACACACAGGCGCACACACATATATATAATGATAATTTAATTAGAATTGAAGTGAGGATCATTCGTTATCTGTTGGCTAGGTAAGATAACATCACAAATCATCACGGAACTAGGTCCAAAGAGTACCTTCCATGAAGCACACAAATAAGCTGTCCATAGTCATGTTGTGAAATGAAAGGAGACAGGTAAGACAGAGGTCCAAGCCTCATGATTTACTTGTAACCTCTATGACTGGAAATTTTTTGTATCATTTTTCTTTCTTAACAAACTGTTTTTGTTACCGATGAAAAAACAAAAGAGACACAAATAATAAATTACAGGAGAATGAAACTAAATCGTTACTACAGATGAATCAAATCATCAATTATAAAATTCATCCTAATTGTATTCTCGACTAGAAACAAGACATCAACACAATAACCAACCCTCTCAAAACTAAATGCACAAAAAAAATACATCAAAAAGATTCTTTCATTATCACATATCTATAACATGGTAAACCTTTTACCTGGAAAACCCTAAGAAGTGCTGTCCGTTTCTGTTTCCGTTTTCTTGTCCAATAACCATATACAGCTAGAACAACCTCCCTTTTACCCAGCTCCATACAATGTTTTAAAGCTGCTCCGTCATCAGCTAAATCATCTGGGCAGCAATACATAGCCTTCTCAAAAGCATCAATCATCAGCTCAAAACCATCTTCTGAAAGTCTCTCATGGCAACCAGTTTCAGCCAAAATTTCACTATTGAAATTCTTCAGCCATTCCTCATCTTCTGAGTCCATGTCATAATTTGCAGTCATCTTTGACATAGCTCTAGCCACCTCGTCTACATTCAAGGAAATATACACATCGGGTCTGGTGAAGGGAACATCGCTAATTTCCTGGTAATCCAACACCTCATGCACTCCTGGCACAGGGATGGCTTTAGAGCTGGAAGCTATTGTATTGCGATCAGAACACTCCTTATATAGATCCTTGAAAATGAACCAGTCCTTCCGGTTAGGAAACTCTAGCTTCCAATTTTCATCCCCTGTCCATATTACATCATGAGTTATCCGGTTGGCAGAAGAAGGCCTCATAATCTTTTGTGCCGAATGAGTGTATATAGTAGATCCATTTTTCTTAACCACTAGAATCCACTCTCCTGAGTCAGAGAGTTCTAACATCACAGTGGCTGCTTGTATCCTAAAACATCTATCACATTCAACAACCAAGACGTTTGCAGAGCAGCTAGATATGTCCTTCATTCCAACCGCAGTTGAAGTCACCTCAATATGGTTTGAGGCAGAGCTGCGATGCACTGAATCCCTAAACTTATTCCTAGATACTACAGAAGAGAAGGGGATGCCATGTTTACGACTGCTAATGAGATCAGAAACTAAAGAGCCCTTAGCCTTGTGACCACCAGCAATGCAAGGATTCCTAGTTCTCCTCCTCCTGAGCGAGCTCCTCCTTTTTTGAATACCACGAGAATTTAAGCCATTTCTGTATTGATTGTTTCGCCCAGCTAATTTGGATGATCTAATATCAGGGTGCAATAGTGCCTTGTTAACTAAATTGTCAACTTCGTTAAACAGACCTTTGGCCTCAAAGATCTCTGTCATCATGGGAATGCATGATTGGTCTACTTCACTTTCCTTTATAAATTCGTCAGAAGTGTCTGTGTCCAGTGAGTTATGTACAGGTATGAGTGAGAGAACCCTAAAGCTAGAAAAAAAACTAAGGTGCATGTAGATGAAATACGAAGGAATTGCTGGGAAGTCCACAGAAAACAATGGGGCGAGATACCAGGCGCCATAAAACTTGCAGGTTCCTCTTGTGTGCAAAGAACAACCCTGGAAGAAAATTGAAAGAAAAAGAACATAAAATTAATTTAATGAATATCTAATTAGAATTTAGACAGTCTTCACTTTTTCTAAGAATGAATGTAGTCCTAAAAATAATTAAAAATAGAAGGATTAAGCTTAATTTGTGAGACTTGAAAATTTTCGACAATTGGTCGCTCGTTTATATTTGTTCAAAAAACTTACCAAGAGTTAGCACTTGGAAAAAACCTGGAAGGGATTTGATTCAAAACCAAAATTCAAAATCAGAAACCTTGGGAAGCTTTCTACTTTCTATCGGGCGGAAGACGAAAGGGATTTGATCATATCAATTGAAACTAGTTCTCCAACTCTCAGTCCTAATACCCACAATCAGATAAAAACAGGGCCCTCCTTGTAATCTAGATACCAACTGAAACTAAAACTAGATGTCATATTAAAACAAGAATCGGTACCTGCAAGAAACGAATGCCAGCTGAAGCAAAAGCACCACAAACCGGCTCAGAGAATAAGAAACTCGCAAGTTCAGAGACCCTCAAGCTAGCTCTGCTCATGTACCTCAGAACTGAGTGTAAAAAATAAGCTAATTTACTATCACAACAACCCTCACAGACAGCACCGAACACAGAAGAAGAGTGAAGACCCACTAAACACCCCTCAGAGTCTTGTTTATTTATTCTCTGCCTACGTGAAAACCGAATTCCATACATTTTATCCCCCAAAGTTTCTTGCTTTACCAAGCCCAATCTCTTCCTCTTTCTACTGTAAACATTACCAAACTTCTTTGTAGCATCACATAAGTTTTTTCCAGAAGCCTCGATCTTTACTTTACTGGGCCTTTGAAGAACACTATCATGAACAAGTTGCTTCTTCGTTCTAGTATCATGAACGCAACCATTTTCCTTGGACTTGAAAGCATTACTGTTATGGTGGTTTTTCTTGTTAATAGTGAAGTTGTTGTTGCTTTTCTTGCTTACGTTGTGAAACCAGTCATCGCCGTCACTAGCCCTCCGAAGCTTGCTGTCACCGGATTCCGGAAACAGTCGTCGGCCGGAACGCAACACCCGAGCTCCGTCAACACCCTTTACGACTCCAAACACCCTTGTCGTTCGGCGCATCCCCACAGTGGGCATTTTCTCCGTCCCGTCACTTTTAAACTTAACCCGCTGACCGATCTTCGTTATGCACGGCTCACTAAGTCTCTGAGTCACAACTCGATTCCCCTCGCTGGATTCACGAGTTAAGCGTTTGAATTTCCAAGACCTCGATCCTCTAACACATACTCTGCTCATAACAACTTAAATATCAACTCGCCATTCCTAGGAATGAATCGAAACTACAACAAGTGAGTGAGTTGTAGGAATGAACTCCGACGCACTTAAACCAGACCCAACTGAGTAAACTGAAAACTATAATCCCAAAACAACATCGTCAACAAACCACTGTCTATAATTGTCATGTACCAAGAAAACACACCCGGAAAGATTTGAACAAAAAGATTAGGATCTGGTTTTATGTATCTTCACGAAGAGAGAGAAACAGATGTTTTCATCTCTCTAGGAGATCACAGAATTAAGGTTTAGTCACGTAAATCTTGTTGTTGTATCGATGATAGTAAGAGGGGATATAGAGCCAGAGAGAGCTAGGCGTGTGTACCTATGGCAGAAGGTTGTACATCTGATCTGAGTATCGTGGGGGCTAGGGTTTATGATAAAAACCACCCAGAGATGGGAATCGGGTAACCACTACGCAGACTGATTACAGCCGTTGGATCATGGGATGGAGGGTGAAGACTGACTCGGGAGACCCGATTGTGTGCCTCCGGAACAATGGGTCCGAAAGCATAAAGGACATTTTGATTTCATCTAATTTAGAGAGCGAGGACATAAGAGAAAAACGGCGATTTTTAGGATTCGAGAACTTGAAAAGACTTGAATAGGGTTGAGAATTTCAGGAGGGAGTGTTATGAATGGAGGGCATTTTGGGTTTTTACAATAAGAGAGAAGGTGGGTAGAATGTGGAACGGTGGCTAAGGTATCTCCGTTAATTTTGGAGGTGAAAAACTTGTTCGTTTGTTTTAACAGTACGTAAAAATTCTCGTTTCTTATTTGTGAATCTCTAGAACAACCCTTTAAGTCCATATTTATTTTAGAGGTAAAATATATCATCCAATTTTTCCGTTTTCAAATAAAATGTTTGTATTTTTAAATTCTGAAAATTTTCTTTAAAGTTAAAATTCTTAACTCTTCTATGTTGTCAATAGAGAAATCGATGAATTAACATTTCTAAAGATTTGAGTACCATACCATTTCGATCGTATTGACAAAAAATTGGTACATAATAAAAAATAAAAATATGAGAACTAATTTAAAATAATTACCATAATTCTTAACTTTAGTCGTTCATTGAGCCTCACCTTTGTCTTTTGTCTCTTGCTATCTCAAGCCCTTCATCTTGTGTATGATTGAATTTTCACTTTGGTGTGCATTTATTGAACTTTCAATATACATAATGAAGAACAATTAGTTTTTAAAGCATATTAGTTCTATAAATGCAATAGAAAATTGATAAATATTTTCGCATTATTTTATTCCAGTATTTGAAAAAAAAACACTTTTGGGTGACATGGAGGCATAAAAACTAACTTGTAATGTTTGATTTCTCAATTTTATTGTAATAATAATACTACTTTAATATGATCATAAATTAGTAGTAATGGCCTTATTAATAATGCTATTGATTGCCATTTTGTTGAGATAAATGCTAATGTTGATCTAATTTAAGCATTGTTCTTAACTTACTTACCACACGACTTCTTACCAATTTCTATTGGACTCTCTCACAATACAAACTTTCATTGTCAAAGTTTAACTAAGTATTGGGCTTCAGTACCATGTGTAAAGTGTTAAAGCAATTAAAACAAAAACAAAAACACCTTTCGTAATCTTTAATTAGAAGGAGAAAAAATTTGGCTTTAAGATCTTCACTTGATAATTTGCTTAAGCAAAGAACTTGTAACATTTTCCTAACAGCAAGTAACGCATTTTTATGTGCAGGTCTCCAACCCTTAACATGACCGAACCAAAGGAAAAAAAAAAAAAAGATTAGTTAAACATTAATTAGTGTCTCTGTGAGACTAATTATTGGGCAAATATACATTGTTTCTTTTATTGCCTAAGAATGCAAGTGCTTGTCGACCTTTTTCTATTCTTGTATACTACAAAAACTTTTATTTTGATACGAAGATATCATTTTTTAAATTATTTTTATTTTTATTTTTACATATAAATGAAAAGAAATTCAAGTACTCTTGAAATATTAACCTCTTTAGGAAAATTCGATAATCCAGCATGGGTTCATGTAATATTGGTTCCTATTGTAAAGAACCTTATTTAATATGACAAACATTTGAAAGGTAAATGAATCAACAAGTTATAGAAAATTTTAGTTGAGATCAAAGGTGATATGGAACCTTGCAACAAAGTTAGTTATGTTGTAAAATAGATGACTAAAAACTGTGTAAGTTACAAAAATGAGAAAAAAGAAAGCAAAGATTGAACTATAAAATTCGAAGTGAAAGTTCATTTTGCATTAGCGAGGATAATACTAACAATACTGGAAGTAGTATTCCTACCTAGGAATAAGGGATTGCTACAACCGATATGAGGAAAAGAAGAAAATGAGTACCTATCTATTTTTCTTTACAAACAAGTATTGGAAAAAGAAACAATTCATAATGTGAAAATGACAATAGTTAGATAGTGGCATGATACAGGCGTGTCATTCAATATTGCCCAATCTTATAATATAATCAACCTATAGCTATATCTTTTATTGGTCTAGGATTTAAAGCTCCTTCAATTGATGATTATAGGGGTGATCTTTTAAGCAACTTTATTACTGAAATAAAAAGTTATTTAAAGTGAAAAAAGAAGGACCTAAGCAACTTATGAGTGTTCAATCATGTGTGATGATTGGACAAATAGAAAATATGCATCCATTATAAAATTTTAAGTTTATTTTATTAAGGGGATAATATTTTTGAAGTCAATTGATACGTTAAGCCTTATGTTGTTAATAAAGTTGGGCAAAAAAATATTATACAGTTCATCATTAACAATTATGCTACTTATAAAGCAATTGGGAAGAAATTGTTAAGCATATAAATTTCTTTCTATTAAACTCCTTATGCTATATGTTATATTAACCTGACGCTAAAAAATATAAAAGGTATTAGATAGTTTGTTCTCATTGATGTAATTGTTTATAAAATAAGAAAAGTGACTAAGTATATGTTTTGAATTTTATGAGAGAAGATGTCACAAATAATAGGAATTTCTGTTATCTTTTTATTATAAAGTTTGCAACTAATTTTTTATCACTTTAGTGTTTTGATCAATTGAAAAAGGAGTTGAGATAAATATTTACAAGTGATAAGTCAATTACATCTAAGCAGGTCATGTCCAATGTTAAAATAGAGGTTTATAGAATTATACTTGAAGATCATGAATTTTGGTCCCAATGTTAGTTTGTAATAAAGGTTTATGAGCTTTTGATGAGAGTACTTGGTTCAGCTAATAGTGATGAGAAGTTAACCATGAGTTACTTAAAAAGGTAAAGGAAACAAGCAAGGATAATATGAAAAATAGGCCTTCTTTATACATATCTTATCTTACAATCATTAATGAGAGATAAGAAAAATAACTTTACTTTCTTTTGTTTACTGAGGATGAGTTTATGAATCTAATGGTTTATTATAGTCCAAATTTCATAAAGAAAGTTGAAATTAACTATGGAATACTTTTAACCATCGTAAATAATTATTTTAAATGACATAATACAAGATCTTCTTAGCTCACAAATAAAGGCATATAAGGATGTGGGTGGTGGCTTTGGAATTATTATTGCAATACGTTAAAGAGACAAACTTAGTCAAGTTATATATTTCTTCACTTACATTACTTGTTTAAAAATAATCACCACTTCATTTTATTTATAAGATCACTTTTATTGTCTTATAGTTTCATAATGGGACCAATTTATAAGTGTTGTTTCAAAATTGCAAAGGTTTTCAATTCAATCCTAAGTCAATATGTGAGTGTAACTAAGTGTGAAAGGAATTGAAGCATATTTGAGTATATTCATTCAAAAAAAAAAAGATCATAACACAAGAGATTAAATGTTTGGTATTTGTTTGATACAACTTGAAGCTTTTAAAAGAGGTATGTTATTGTCATTATTATGTTAAATAAAATTTCTTATCATTTATTAATAATTTAATTTTATCTATTTGATATGACTCTTAATGGACTAAGTAGTTCTATTAATCTAATTTGCTTGATCATATTGATCTCTTAGTGGATTGATTTTTTAAGAAACCAATTCTTATAGATAAGAGTAACTAAGAAGGTAATATTAGATGAGAAAATATTCTCATGTCATTTGGTGCATTAAACTTAAATGATTGGTGATGATTAGACTCCATTTAGTAATGAAGATTTTATACTAAATGAAAACTGAGACCAATATGATTTAAATAGATATTTGTAAAATGAAGTTTACGGTTTTTCATTTTCCCCTTTAATTTAGTTTCACTTGCATTTGATGTATGTATTAAATTCTGTATATGCAATTTAATAAATTATTATAAATGTAAGTGGTTTTTTAGGTTTCACTTATGCTTTACTGTGTCTAAGGTACGAGCTTTTGTTGTTATGGACCTTTATTATTTTTACCATATGTTATTTTGTTATAATCAATTGTAATATTTTAAATACTTTGTATTATTATTAATTTGAAATTGTCTGGTAATTAAACAATCTTTTATATTAATTATTTTTATCATTAAATACTAAGCATGAGTGATATTTATCTATATATGAAATATGTGAAACATAATATTATTAGGTACAAAGAGCTACTTATTATATCAAAAGGCTAAAGTAAAGTTAAAAATTATATACTACAATATATTAAGAGACTATTTTGAAATTTTATAAAATTGGAGGAATATTTTATAATTTTAAATAATTATTCAAAACGGTATTCAATATTGATCGGTACTAGTAATATAGCATACTGAAACTAAATTGATACTAGGTTCAGCATGATATTCGTAAGATTGACCATTACATATTAAATACCTATTTATACTTTTAATGTAACTAATGAGATGTAAATATGAAAATAAAAAGTAATTTTAAAATTTTATTTATTAATACCAAAATTCAATGAAATTAGTTATTTTGAATTATAAATAAAAATAAGAAAATGATAATCTAATTTATTAGTATCATTAAATAATAAATAAAAATAGAATGTTATAATTAATTTATTATCATATTAAACTAATAAATGTATTATTAATAATTAATACATATAATTTTTATAAAATAATAAAATATTGCGTATCTAATAATAATAATAATATTTATCGTAAGTAATAAGTTATAAATATTTAAATCAATCATTCAATCCGATTGGAATATTTCTTATTTGTATTTTACTATTTCTCAATCATTTCTTCACTCAAACATAAGTTTATTACTGTCACATATGTCATGTCCGAATTGACATGGTTTGTCATGTGAACTGTTTGTTAACTATTTTAATGATAATCCTTATATACTTAATATAAGGATGTATATTAGAATTTTCATTAACTTAGGATTTTTTATATTTTAAAATATAAAGGATTTTTTATAAAAAAGCAATAATAAAAGAGATTAATATCTTTTACCGATTTTAACTTATGAAAATGGGAAATTGGATTTCCAAAGTAATAATATTTATGTTCTTATCATTCTTGCTAGAAAAATATGATTTTTAATTGAGTTAGTCCTTACAAACTATTGAGAATTTATAAATTTAAAATTTAATATCATAACTAAAAATTTTAACAAAATTTACTTTAGATTAAAACATAATTGCAATTTTAAATTTAATATAAAGTAAAATTTTTATTTTTAACCATTATACCAAAAAAATATATAGTTTATAAGAATAGTCTTTTGAGAGTATTCCTAATGGAGTATAGTTGTCCCTCACAATGATAGATGTTCCACTTAATCTCGACCTTCCATCCTTTTATATAATATGCAGGATGTGAAATTGGCTCACTTTAATCATCCTTTAAGTATTATTAAGAGAGAGCCATCATTACCTCTTATTTGTTTGTGATTGAGTTGTTTTAACCGTAAGCACACAGTATAAATGTAGTTAGCATTGACAAGTACAGATCAATCCCACAAAGACTAGAATTAATCGTACTTACCATTTGTCTATTAACTACTCTAATAAATTATGGTGCTTATGATTAATCAAATTAAAAATTAAA
This sequence comes from Erythroxylum flavicans, assembly GCA_027576715.1. Taxonomy (NCBI): domain Eukaryota; kingdom Viridiplantae; phylum Streptophyta; class Magnoliopsida; order Malpighiales; family Erythroxylaceae; genus Erythroxylum; species Erythroxylum flavicans. Next base: position 34,141,792 of record JANZXP010000005.1, read on the forward strand.
ATAATTAACTAAATAAAACAAATATAAAACTAAAAAACAATCAAAGAAGATAGTGATACCTATAATTTGAGTCTCCCATAGGACTTCTTATGAAATCATGATTTTACTAATCAATTTAACATATAGTTCATTGGATAATGAAAATTTCCCAATTCTGCTAATATCTTTCTTAAGATTATTAACATCTAATCCTAGATTGATTAATTGAAATCTTTTTCTAATTAAAACCCTCATAATTTTATTAATCGATTTACAAATTTCACTATTAAGTTTGACTCTAATTTGAAATATTTATGTAAACTTATCTTTAGATTTGCATGCAACTCCTTTCAATTATATCAAATATATTAATACAAAGGATTTCTTAATCTCAATTGCTTGAAATCATACATAAAGCAACATGTTAGAAATATTAATTCAAAAATAATTAGCAGTATATAATTGAATCTTAATGAAACTAAAGAATGAACTAAATTAAAATAAAATCATTACAAAGTCTATCATGGTGTATATCTAATCTAAGTACCAACATAGTTTTAGTTCTTAATCATAGAATAAATTAACATCAAAACTAAAGGAAAACCATAAAATCAAAAGAAATATGATAAAATCCCTTTTAGTCTTCAAGAAATCCACTTTAGATTGATGAAAATCCACTTTGCATGTGTTTCCTCACTTGTTTATTGTTTTATTTACTATTTTGGCTGTCAATTTGTGTTTTTCAAGCCTCCTTTCCATTTTTCCTCTTAATTTTGCCTTTTATAGTTAAAAATAGGTTTTTAGTGGCACACAGGCATCAACACAACCCTATTAATAACTATGTTGATTAAAAATCACAAAATTCTTGAATCTGAAACAAACTGGGGCTTAAATATGAACACAAGCATCAACATGAGTGTGTGGATGACTGTGTAACTTTTTAGAACTCTAAAACCAATTAGTTTGCATAAGAAATGGCCATTATGTATACCTGTATTAACACATGTATATTGGTACCAATGTTAATTTTCAACATCTTCATAACTTAATTAAAATAGTTGCAAATCCTCTCAAACTTGTTTCATTTTGTTCCTTTTGCTCTAAATAAGAGAATTATAACCTAAAAACATAATATAAGTACTAAAAACAATAAAAATACTCAAGTAAACATGCAAAATGTACTAAATATAATCTTAAAAAAATATGTACAATAAGCAATTATTAATCTCCCCCACATTTAAGCATTTTCTTCTCCTCAAGAAAATCAATTTCATTACTCTTAACTTAATAAAAAATAACTTCGAGAAAGCATTAAACATATCGAAGATATCCATCAAGATTCTTTATTATTCATTCAATTGTAAGTTTATTAAATTATTTAGTACTTAATTACATTAAATTATAAATCAATCCAATTCACTTAATAATTCTTCAAATTTTAACTTAATTCACACCATTCCACTTTAATGTATAAAATAAACATATATAAGAAAAATGTTAAAACCTTTAAGCATTTTCATACCCCCTATTAAAAATAAAACACTAAACTTAACAAGAGCATTTAGAAGCTTGTTTATAAAAGTCACATAGCCTTTTAACACACAAGTAAACACCTTCTCATAAATATCCCCAGTTACTTAACTAGGTTAGTATCTTAAATGACTAGTAGCACGACTCTTTAACTTCGACTTTTTTATTGGTACAAAGCCAGAGGAGTGAAATCATTTATGCTCGTTTATTCACGTACTACTATTTTTGTTTCTTTTTCTTTAATAATTCATATTTAGCTCAATACATGTACAAATTATACATAAAATATCATAATGCAAATCGAATATCTATTCTTAATATTAATGAACTAAATTAAAATCAACTTAATCATCAAAACTCATAACTATTTGTACAAACAAATAAAATCACAGTCACAACCAAACTTATAATGAATCATCTTGATCAGCATCCTTTAAAATTTTTTTGGTAATTATTCATTATGAAGCTAATTATAACAAATTTGATAAGGTTGACTGCTAAGTCCCTCCCCTATACATAAGTTGTACATTGTCCTCAATGTACAAAACATGCAAGAACACTAAAAAATATGAAAAATAAAGGGACGATGTGAGGATAATGGGTACTTCCTTGATAGCAAAAGATTTCTAGCCTTATCCAGTGTCATTAACATCCATCTAATGCCAATGAAATCTTCTTTACTATAACGAATATGGTTGATGTTATCTTCATAGTCTATGGAACTTCATCAAATCTTAAGTAACAATATTAGAAGCAAAATCCTACAAACTACTCAATTAAAATAAACATACCTAATTGTAATTGTTGGGTTGCCTCCCAACGAGCATTTCTTCATAAGTCTTTTAGTTGGACTTCTCAGTAAATCCTTCTTCAACTTTGATCTATAATTAATGACTTGATTTCACATGTCTTCCCAAATATGGGCTCATTACCTTGTAAATAAGTCACATGTTGCAATATAATAAGGATATATGGTGTTAAATCAATAAAACCATGCACTTTCCACAAAACAAACCATGTAAATCCACTAATTCCTTTTTTAATAACAAACTGTTAATATAACAAGGAATAATAGAACCCCTTGGATCTACTATTGGCTCTGACAGTTTGTTTTGTGGAATGTGGTAGCCCTCTTTACTTGAGATGAACATCAATAATTCCTTGATAGCCTCTTCATTTGGCTCCTCCTCTTCATCTTCCATTATCTCCTCTTCTTTTCTTGAATGGCAACTTCCTTGTTTTCTTCAACCTATAATTCCTTTCTGTTCTATAATGTTATAGTATTCGTATCATCCCTCAAATCTGATTTGATGCATTTCGATAAAATACCTAACCCTATCATTGTATAGATAGCAACCTCAGTTGAAGCAAAAAATTTCATAAAGACATCTTCAAGATGATGATATGTGTTTAAATTTTGATTCATCGGATATGCTACACTTAGTGATTAATGTCTTAGAAATGCTTAAGATACTCAATTTGGCTCATATGTGATTCAATTCGGAAGTAAAGAGGTTAAAGTGAGTCGAAAGTACAATATTTGGGCCATTTTCTAAAGAAGCATACTTGTCTTCATGGAGTAAGAAGAAGAAAATAAAGACAAGAACGTGTGAGGTTACTGCTTATATTGATCATTTTCCATTCGTAATGCGACTGCCAAAAATTTAGAGATCGTATCATAGGTTATTCGTTAGTTAGGTTTAATTAATGATTGTATCTTGATTAAACAAAACCTAAGGAAAAGCAGGGATTAGTAGAGCGTTCTATTAATTTCAGATCAATAGTCTGTAGAGAGTTGTAAAGATATTAGGATAATGAAATATGCTTGATCGTGTTTAGGCTGAGATTGAACTTAGAACCAAACCTTAACCATATTCGACACTTTACTCATTTTCAATTGCTTATTGTAATTTATTTTTGATAATTTATTTTTATTTTATTTTCTAAATTGATTAAAATCCCAAACCCCCTCCCCCCGCTTTTATATTGTCCTTGCATCAATTAATTTGGTTACAGAAATTAACTAAACATTCCCTGTGGATTCGATCCCGACTCACCCTAACTACAAATTTTAGTGAGCAAAGTTAGGTAAATTTTGCAGTATATTTGACACATGCTATCAAATTTTGGTGTCTTTGCTGGGGACATGTGGTAGTTTAATTTTTGTATTTAATTTTAGTTAGTGTTTTATTAATATATTTGTTCATATTTGTTTCTTTTTTATTTTTTAATTTTAAAAGTTTGTGAGTTTTGGTGTGTGGTAGTTATGAGGTCTCCTCGAAGAGAAATCGAGCAACTTAATTCAGAGATCGAGAGAACATTATGAACATTACGTAAGGAAGCAAGGTCAACTTTGGTAGAAGAATTAGAATCAGAATCCGAAAACATGATGGCAAATTCGAGAACTCCAAGGGAGTTGGCTGCACGTGATTTAACTCAAAGACCATTATGCATAACATTTCCAAATTTTGCTGAACATGTTACCTTTGAGTTAAAATCTGGATTAATTCATATATTGCCTAACTTTCATGGTCTTGCAGGTGAGGATGCACATATAGCATCTGAAGGAACTCGATGTGTTACGTTTGAGCATGAAGCCTAATAGGGTGATGAACGAGCAAATCATGTGAGGGCCTTCCCGCTCTCACTCAAAGATACAGTAAAGGATTGGCTATTTGACTTACTAGCTGGAAGCGTGAATACTTAGCTAGAGATGAAAAGATTATTCTTGGAAAAATATTTTCCGGCCTCAAAAACAACAAATATTCTGAAGGAGATATATGGTATCAAGTAGCACAACTAGAATCTCTTTACGAGTATTGGGAGAAATTCAAGAAGTTATGTGTCAGTTGTCCTCACTATAACATACCGGAGCAACTTCTTATCCAATATTTTTATAAAGGACTACTACTGACGGAGAGGAGTTTGGTTGATGCAGCAAGTGGTAGGGCACTTTGCAAGAAGACTCCCATTGAAGCAAGGATATTACTTGAGTGGATGGGCATTAACACTTAACAATTTGGCACTCGCAATGATGTTTGACAAGTAAACGAGGTAAGCACTTCATCCATTAAACATCAATTAGACGAACTAACATCTTTTATGAGACAGATTGCAGTTGGATAGGCACAAACGAAAGTGTGTGGGCTATGTCCAAACACGAGCCATTCAATTGATGAGTTCTCGATGTTGCAAAAAGGAAGTATGGAGTATGTGAATGCTATAAGAGGAAACTTCCCGAACCAATACAACCTGTACTTGCAAACATATAACCTAGGTTGGAGGAACAATCCCAACTTTAGCTATGGAGGGAATAGACAAAATAATTACTTCCAAAATTGGTCGCAAGGAGCACAAGGATTTCAACTAAGGCAACAAGGAGCACAGGAAGCCTCTTCTTCCAGTTCTGGTAATTCTATATAAGAATTGATAAGCTCTTACTACTAACAATCTCCAATTTCAACAGAACCTGCAACAACAGTTGCAACAGTTCCAATAAGAGACAAAATCGAGCATACAAAATTTGGAAAATAAAATGGGTTAGATGGTAGTGAGGATAAACAATATCAAATCAAAAATTGGAGGAAAGCTACAATCATAACCCGAGGTGAACCCAAAGAATGGAGCAAAAAGGAGATTGAGGGTCCCAAGAGAATTCCAACAAGGATTGCTACTGAGGAAGAGATCGAGAAGAAATTGGGGAAAGAAGAAAATTTGTTTGAGCACGAAGGTAAATTTCGAAAGCCCCAATATTATTACAACTAATCCTCCACCTTTTCCGAGAAAATTGACAAAACCGAACAAGGAAGAGAATGACAAAGAGATATTGGAGACTTTCCAGAAAGTAGAAGTCAACATACCTTTGCTTAAGGCAATTAAGCAAGTACCAAGGTATGCCAAATTTCTTAAAGAACTATGTACATATAAGAGGAAACTGAGGGGTGATGAAAAAGTAATAATGGGTGAGAATGTGTCGACGATATTCAGAAAAAAGATGCCTCCAAAATGTCAAGATCCAGGGATGTTTACCATTCCTTACAAAATTGGAAATACTGTGATCAATAGAGCTACGCTGGATTTGGGTGCTTCGATTAATGTGATGCCTCGCTCAATTTATACTTCATTAAATTTAGGTCCTTTGAAGGAAACGAGTGTGATAATACAATTGGCTAACCGTACTAATGCTTATCTTGATGGTGTGGTTGAGGATGTTTTAATGCAGGTGAATAAGTTAGTATTTCCTACAAATTTCTATATTGTGGATATAAATGATGACACTTCATGTAATATGATACATATTTTGTTAGAGAGACCGTTTCTTAATATGGCTCAAACTAAGATGGATATTTGTGAGGGCACCCTCACAATGGAATTTGATGGTGAAGTGATTTATTTCAATTTTTTGATGCCATGAAACATCTTCTTGAGGATCATTGTGTTTTTTTCATTGATGTGATTGATCCTTTGGTACAGGAAATGTTTAAATTAAGTTGCAAGGATCAATTAAAAACAGTTTTCACTGAGGAGATGGAAGTAGAAGTTAACATTGATGTTAAGATGGGAGAAGAGCTTATGGAATTGA
>JANZXP010000005.1:34162620-34178556 GCA_027576715.1 Erythroxylum flavicans
CATGAGATGTGTTTTCCTAATTTCTCCGATTGATCGCCCGTGTACCCATTTTTATAATTTAACCCGTTATATGAAAACGGGATGTTACATTAGACCTACCAATGCAAATGCTTCAAAATTAAAAACATTTAACATACCGGTTACCACATATGCGGAGTTCTCCGCCTCCTGTCTGATAACAACATAAACCCTGGCCTGAGAGTGCGGCTGGTTACTCTACACCTTAGTCTTGACACTAGGCTCTGTTGACTGAGTTCTGCCTCCATCTCTGCCACTCTGTACAGATTCGACAGCTTTACCCTGCTATACAATTGTCTTTGTCACTGTTCCTCCTCTCATTCCAGACTATGGTCCCGAAGTCTCGGGACAATCTCTGATCTGATTTATCATTGTAACAGTACTTCCTTTTAAACAAATATGTACATTACCAAAATGTGTGAAAGTTTACGACCCTTTATACATAAGTTCTATATGACATAAGTAAAATACATAAAAACAACTACAACTCCTCAGATGCCAGCTGACAAACCTTTGAGTTATATCTTAATCCAAAATGTTCTTATAGAGAATCTTAGAAACCTAGGTCTCTTGTCTTGAGCTTGAAAAGTCACATTGTAATTTTTGATGAGTTTTGTGAACTCAGTGAGTAAACCATTATTGATGATCCCACTTAAAAGAAGTACATATATATCACACATCCAACCAATTTCATAAGATTTTCCATCTCAAAAAGACATAATGAATGTTACACATTTCACATACATTCTTTCAGAACATGTATGACCCAATCAATTATATTATCATGACATGTCACTTTATCGTCACAATTTATGAAAACATTTCATATTCATATAATTCATAAGTATACAAATGCAAATGCATATGAGACTCCAGATTTGTTATTATTTGTTGTGACCGAGCACCTTTTAGATGTAGATACAGATACAAATACTGACCCATTAGGCTCAGTCAGATACAGAAATTATAAAGCAAAGCTCTACGCACAGAATTTTAAGTTTAAAGCTCTTTCAGACTGGCTACTCTGATCACAACGCCTTTATTTGAACATGCATTTTATGGAATGCATCAAATAACAAAATTTGTCATAAAAAACATTTAGTTTTGATGCAAAGATAAAATCTCAAATTCATCAAACCTTAGTCCGACATTCAACTTTTGTTGAGTATTCAGAAATCAATCGGAACTCAGAAGCAGATAGGACACTTCCAATACATTCCCAAATACCAAACTCCTCGAACTAGTTATGTTTGGAATTAACATAATCAAGCCGTTATTAGTTCAATAAATAGGAATTAAACAAAATAAAATCAATTCAAGTGAAATCATCTAGATTGACTCATAGTACGCTCCAATTTATGCTATTGCTTGGATGGTCTGACAATGTCTGAATGGCTTCTGACTTGAGCATCTAAAATCATACAATTCACATATAATTGACATTATAAAGTCGATCAATCAAATACATATTCATTTGTGCACATGTATACATATGTCATGTTCTATGCATGCTCAATTGACTTTTCCCGATATATAACCTTATTCAAAATTCTTAACCATTCAACATCATACTTTGTATACTACCATTTTCCAATTTAGTTTGTACCTTTAAATTAGCTTGATTTACTCCAAATTCATCAATCATACTTTACACTTATCCTTGACCATTTTCATGATCAAAAAGCTTCTTATAATACACACACAATTAGTACTTTACATCTGAAATTTTAGCAAGCTAAATCTATACATTCACCAAAAATTTTCCAACAACATATACTCATACATTCACCTAATTCTCATTCATAAATACCCTATGTTCTTTAATACTCATTAATCCATACCTTATGCACATTATTCATGTCCTATATATCATGTTTGCATTAAAAGAACTCATTTATTTCCTTTAACAAATCATAATGTTTTCTAGATTTAAACTCAACCACATCAAAACAGTCCCTTCTTTAAGTTTTGACCTAAGAATACTACTTAATCAAGACAAAATTCACACTTACTGAACTTGGAATACAACTGTTTCTCCCTCATTATCTATAGAAACAATCTCAGATGTTCTGCATGTTCCTCTCCACACTTCGAATACATCAAAATATCATTAATAAACACAATCATAAAGCGATCTAAATAAGGTTGAAATACCTTATTCTCGAAGGCCATAAAAGCTATTGAGGCATTAGTCAACCCAAATGGCATTACCAAAAACACAAAGTGCCCATATCCCGTTCTAAATGCACTATTTGGTACATCATTCTCGTTATTTTCAACTGATAATATCCCATTCTCAAGTCTAACTTTGTGAACATCTAAGCTTCCTATAACTGATCAAGCAAATCATCAATCCTTGGCAATGGTACTTGTTCTACTCTTACCCGATTCAACTGCTGATAATCAATACACAACCTTAAAGTTTCATCATTCTTCTTTACAAACAATACTAAAGCTCCCTAAAGTGATACACTGGGTCCAATAAAACCCTTATCTAATAACTCGTGTAATTGGATCTTCAATTCCACAAGTTACATCCTATATAGAGGAATTGATATAGGAGCGATACCTCGAACAAGATCAATGATAAACTCTGTCTCCCTTTCTGGAGGTAAACTCGATAATTAAACAGGAAACACATCCAGGAAATCCTTAACAATAGGAATATCCTGAATGGTTAGTTAATTCTAGGTATTAACTATGTGGGCCAGATAAGCCTCGTATCCACCTTAGATCAATTTCAAAGCACTCATGAATGAAATTAGTCAAGCTGGCACTACCTGGCTAACTCCTCGAAACACCACTCTCAACTGATTAGGGGATCCAAGAACTACCTCCTTAATATAATAGTTCATCATTGCCCTATGAGAAGTGAGTCAATCCATACCTAAGATAAGGTCTATCTCTTTTAACTATAATATAATCAATTCAACTTCTAACTCTACCTGATCAATCCGAACAAGGCACGTTTTACATACCTCACTAATCATTGTCATGCTATGCACTGGAGTATTCACCTATAATCCATATTTTAATATCTCTCTCTCACAATGCAGTCTAGATGCCAAATGCAGTATGATGAATGAATGTGCAGATCCTGGATCTACTAATGCAAATGTTTCAAAATTAAAAAAATTCAACACATCTGCTATCACATCTGGGGAGTTCTGTGCCTCCTATCTGATAATGGTATAAATCCTGGCCTGAGACTCTGGCTAGTTACTATACAGCTTAATCCTGACAATAGGCCCTACTGGCTGAGTTTTGTCTCTACCTCTGCCTCTCATTACAAATCTGACAGCTCTACTCTACTGTATAATTATCTATGTCACTGTTCCTCCTCTCATTCTAGACTGTGGTCCCAAAGTCTCGGGACAATCTCTAATCTGATGCTCTATAGAGCCACAACGGAAACAAGCTCCCGATAACCTCCAACACTTACCAACATGCTTCTAACCACAATGCTTATAATTAGGCCTCTGTTGTGACTACCCTCTTGACATTGGTCCTCTACCTTTACCAATCTGAACAAATCCACCTTTTGGTCTAAACCCTAATTGTCTTGATCTAGTCTAGAATCGAGACGATCTGTTCTAGTGTTTACTGAAACTTCTCCCAAAATCAGCCTGAGATTCAACATTCCTCCTCCCTCTAAACTCTTGTTTGTACTCTCCCTGACCATCTTTCAACAAATGTTTAATTCTGATCGAGGTTGCTCGGAGTTCTGTAAAACTACCTAAATTAGAAATAGCTAGCCTCGTTTTGATTTCCATGTTTAACCCATCTTCAAACCTCCTACACTTGTCCTCCTCAGTTAGGATTAATGCAGTTGCATACCCCAATGTGTAACTATTTATCCCTAATCAAATTAATGGGAATCAATTGTACGATCTCTCAACCTACCCAATGACTCTACCGATTCAATTAATTATCAAACTATCCTATGGGTGATCAATTGAATAGTCGTGATCTCTCTTCTAACTATTTAATTAACATGATGATTATTAGTCTATAGGACATTAACCCTTGATGTACAATCCTACACGAATTTCATCTTACTCATTCTCTCGATTTGTTACAAGATGACATTTATAAACAACAATCAGTAAAGACAATTACATTCAATTTAATAAAATAGGCGTTCAACATAATAGTTCCAAAAGCAATCCCTAAAATAAAATTAGCCTAATATGGTCTCCATAACATCATCCACATTTAGATAATCCATTTTTACAAAGAATAGAAGAGATTAAAATGACAGAAAATTGAATAGAAAGACTCTTTTCTTCTTTGCCAAAATCTGAAATTTTGGTGTTGATTTGCTATTTTTCCCAATCTTGATGATGATCCTTGTCTTCAATCCTTCCTCAACGCTCTAAACATGTGTTCTTCACTCAAGGATGGTGTTTCTACAGGTGGGTGTCATCTCCCCTTAAGATGGAGGCTTAATTATGTTTTTATAGTCCAAAAATCCTAAGTTTAATGAAGCCTCGCAAATTGCCTTGGATTGTAATTCCTACGCTCGTGAGAATTGGCATGATTCCCATAAGCGTGGAAATTTGTCACAGACGCATCTCTCATTTTCTTCTGTAATTCCCACGTGACGTTGGAATTTACATGATTCCTACGAGCATGGGAATTTGTCACAGATGCACTCCTCATTTCTTCTCCTCTTTGATCTTCAGTTCACCCTCCAAGTTGCTACTTCCTTCTTCCTACATAAAAATAATTAATTCATGCCCTCAATTAACATCAAACACACAGGAACAACAATGAAAATCTAACTTAACGAAAACATACAAAATGAATCCTAAACTAGAACAATAATCAACTATTATTCTAGTAAACATATGCCAATTACCTATAAAAATATATCCTAATGCACACTTATCACTGTCTCGTACCTGAAAAATCATGTTGTAATTTTTGATGGGTTTTGTAAACTCAATGAATGAACCATCATTGATGATCCCACTCAAAACAAGTACAAAAATATCACACATCTAACAAATTTCACAATATTTTCCATCAGACATAATGAATGTCACACATTTCACATACATTCTTTCAGAACATATATGATCCAATCAATCACATTATCATGGAATATCAATTTATCATCACAATTTCAGAAAAGGTTTCATAATCATATAATTAATAAATATGCAGATGCAGATGCATATGAGAATCTAGATTTGTTATTATTTGTTGTAACTGAGCGCCTTTTAGATATAGATACAAATACTGACCTATTGGGCTCAGTTAAATTTAGAAATTATGGAGCAAAGCTCTACGTACAGAATTTTGAGCTTAAAGCTCTTTAAGACTGGCTACTTTGATCATAACTCCTTTATCTTAACATGCACTTTATGAAATGCATTAAATAGCAAAATGTGCCATCAAAAACATTTACTGATGATACAAAGATACAATCTCATATTCATCGGACCTCAGTTCAACATTAAACTCTCATTGAGTATTTAGAAATCAGTTAGAACTTAGATGCAAACAAAAGACTTTTAATACATTCCCAAATATCAAACTCCTCGGACTAGTGATGTTCGAAATCAACGTAATCAAGTAATTATTAGTTCAATAAATGGGAATTAAACAGAAATAAAATCAATCCTAGTGAAATCATCTAAGCTAACTCATAATATGCTCCAATTTATGCTATTGCCTGGATGGTCCAACAATATCTGAATGGCATCTGACTTGAGTGTCTAAAATCATACAATTGTCACATAATTCACAGTATAAAGTTGATCAATCAAATACATATTCATTTGTTCACATATATACATATGTCATGTTCAATGCATGCTCAATTGACTTTTCCCCGGTATATAACCTTATTCAAATTTCTTAGCCATTCAACGTCATACTTTGTATACTACCATTTTGCAATAAGGTTTATACCATTAAATTAGCTTTATTTATTCCAAATTCATCAATCATACTTTACACTTATCCTTGAAAATTTCCATGATTAAAAAGCTTTTTATAATACACACGCAATTAGTACTTTACATCTAAAATTTGGGAATTTAAATCTATAAATTCACCAAAATTTTTCCAGCAATATATACTCATATATTCACCTAATTCTCATTCATAAGTACCCTATGTTCTTTAATACTCATTCATCCATAGCTTATACACATTATTCATGTCCTATAGATCATGTTTGCATTAAAAGAACTCATTTATTTCCTTTAACCAATCAGAATTTTTTCTAGATTTGAACTCAATCACATCAAAACATTCCATTCTTTAAGTTATGACCTAAGAATACTACTTGATCAAGCCAAAATTCACACTTACTGAACTTGGCATACAACAGTTTGTCCCTCATTATCTATAAAACGAATCTTAGAGGTTCTGCATGTTCCTCTCTACACTTCAAATACACCAAAATATCATCAATAAACATAATCACAAAATGATCTAAATAAGGTTGAAATACCTCATTCATCAAGGTCATAAAAGTTGCTGGGGCATTAGTCAACCCAAATGACATCACCAAAAACTTGAAGTGCCTATATCTCGTTCTAAATGCACTTTTCAGTACATCAGTCTCAGTTATTTTTAACTGATAATATCCCAATCTCAAGTCTAACTTTGTGAACACCTGAGCTCCTTATAACTAATCAAGTAAATCATGAATACTCAACAATGGGTACTTATTCTTAACTGCTACCTGATTTAACTGCCGATAATCAATATTCAACCTTACAGTTCCATCTTCTTCTTTACAAACATTAGTGGAGCTCTCTAAAGTGACCCAATGGTTCTAATAAAACCCTTATTTAACAACTCCTGTAATTGGGTCTTCAGTTCTTTCAATTCCATAGGTGTCATCCTGTATGGAGGAATTGATATAGGAGCGGTACCATTAACATGATTAATGATAAACTCCATCTCCCTTTCTAGAGGTAAACCCAGTAATGAAGTACGAAACACATCCAAGAAATCCTTAGCAAGAATATCCTGAATGGTTAGTTCATTCCAGGTATCAGCTACGTGGGCCAGATAAGCCTCACATTCACCTCGGATCAATCTCAAAGCACTCATGAATAAAATTAGTCGGGTTGGCACTACTTGGCTAACTCCTCAAAACACCACTCTCGGTTGATTACGAGATTCAAAAACTACCTCCTTAGTACAACAGTTCATCACTGCCCTAAAAATAGTAAGCCAATCTATGCCTAAGATAAGGTCTATCTCTCTAAACTGCAATACAATCAAATCAGCTTCCAACTCTACTTGATCAATCTGAATTATGCATCTTTTACATACCTCACTAATCACTATCGTGCTACCTACTAAAATATTCACCTCTAATCAACATTTCAATATCTCTCTCTCACAATGCAGTCTAGATGCCAGACGTGGTATGATGAATGAATGTCTAGCTCCTGGATCTACTAATGAAAATGCTTCAAAATTAAAAACATTCAACATACTTGCTACTACATCTGGGAAGTTCTCTGCCTCTTATATGATAACGGCATAAACCTTAGCCAGATACTGTGGTTGGTTACTTTACACCTCAGTCCTGACACTAGGCCCTGCTGACTGAGTTTTTCCTTTACCTCTACCTCTCTGTACAGATCTGATAGCTCTGCTCTGCTGTATAATTGCCTCTATCACTGTTCCTCCTCTCATTTCGGACTGTGGTCCCAAAGTCTCAGGACAATCTCTGATCTGATGCTCTATAGAGCCACAACAGAAACAAGCTCCCGATAACCTTCAACACTCACCACCATGCTTCTTACCACAATGTTCACGATTAGGCATCTGTTGTGGCTACCCTCTTAACACTGGTCCTCTACCTCTACCAATCTGAACAAATCCACCTCTTAGTCTAAACCCTGATTATCTCGATCTAGTCTAGAATCGAGACGATTTGTTCTAGCATTCATTAAAGCTTATACCAGAATTAGCCTGAGATTCAATTTGCTTCCTCCCTCTAGACTCCTATCTGTACTCTCTTTAACCATCTTTCAATAACTATTCAATTCTGATTGAGGCTGTTCAAAGTTTCGTAAAACTATCCAAATTAAAAATAGTTAGCCTCGTTTTGATTTCCATATTTAATCCTTCTTCAAACCTCCTACATTTGTCCTCCTCAGCTGAGATTAATGCAGTTGCATACCCCATTAATTCATTGAATCTTGTATCATACTCTGCCACTGTGAGCCTGCCTTGCTTCAAAGCCAGAAATTCTTTCATCTTTCTATCCAGATAAATCTTAGGCATATAATTCCCTCAAAACACCCTTAGAAAATCTTCATAACTCAAACTATAAGGTCTGGTGGTACTGCCTTGAATAGTCGTCCACCACTAGTATGCTGGACCTTGTAAAGGTGAGACTGCATAATCAAATCTCTCATCTGCCTCGTAGTCCATCTGATTGAACATTCTTTCAGTATTCTCTAACCACCCTTTTGCCTCAGTAGGGTCTGTACTTCTGTATAAGTCCACAACCCTTGCTTTCTCAGCTTATAATATATCCTTTCTCACCTCTCCAAAATTCTCGAAGGCATTTGAGTAAACTTAGGTAAAGGAGACTCCATATTGGCTCCTACAGAGCCTATGTCAGCTGACTCTCTAACTTGATCTCCTATAGCAGATGACCTATAACAAAAATAGTTGTGATCACTATCCAAATCTCTCACTATATATCATGTCTAAATGTTCTTATATGCCTTTATGGATCCCAAACCATGCTCTGATACCAAAATTGTTACCATAGAGTATATACTTGAATATCCAAAGGACATTCAAGTACATATCATATGACAATGGCATGTTAGGGCAATCTTATACACTTATATGGCATAAAACAATAACACAATGTTAAAAACTTAACTCCTCATTTCATTCATCAACAAAATATACATCGTAACTGTACTTCTTTTTAGACAAATATGTACATTACCAAAATGTGTGAAAGTTTACCACCCTTTATACACAAGTTTTACATGACATAAGTAAACTACATAAAAAAAACTACAACTCTTCATATGCCAACTGACTGACCTTTGAGCCATATCTTAAGCCAAAATGTTCTTCTAGATAATCTTAGAAATCTAGGTCTCCCATCTCGTACCTGAAAAGTCACATTGTAATTTTTTATGAGTTTTGCGAACACAGTGAGTGAACCATCACGAATGATCCCAACGCCTTTATCTGAACATTTAATTTATAAAATGCATCAAATAACATAATGTGGCATTAAAAACACTTACGTATGATCCACAAATAGAATCTCAGATTTATCGGACCTCAGTCCAGCATTAAACTTTGTTTGAGTATTCAAAAATCAGTTAGAACTCAGATGCAAACAAAACACTTCCAATACATTCCCAAATATTAAACTCCTCGACTTGTAATGTCCAGAATCAACATTTTCTAAGTCATTATCAGTTCAATAAATGGGAATTAAACAAAAATAAAATGAATTCAAGTGAAATCATCTAGGTTGACTCACAATACGCTTCAATGCTATTGCCTAGATGGTCATGCAATTTCTAAATGGCATCTGACTTGAGCATCTAAAATCATGTAATTCACACATAATTAACATTATAAATTTGATCAATCAAATACATAGTCATTTGTGCACATATATACATATGTCATGTTTAATGCATGCTCAATTGACTTTTCCTAGGTATATAACCTTATTCAAATTTCTTAACCATTCAACATCATACTTTGTACACTACCATTTTGCAATCAGGTTTGTATCTTTAAATTAGCTTGATTTACTCCAAATTCAACAATCATACTTTACAATTATCCTTGAACATTTCCATTATCAAAAAGCTTCTTATAATACACGCGAAATTGGTACTTTACATCTGAAATTTTAGCAAGTTAAATCTATACATTCACCAAAATTTTCCAGCAACATATACTAATATGTCACCCAATTCTCATTCATAAATACCCTATGTTCTTTAATACTCATTCATCCATACCTTATACACATTATTTAGGTCCTATAGATCACGTTTACATTAAAAGAATTCATTTATTTCCTTTAACAAATCTGAATTTTTTCTTGATTTGAACTTAATCACATTAAAATAGTTTTTTCTTTAAGTTATAACCTAAGAATACTACTTGATCAAGCCAAAATTCACACTTACTGAACTTGACATACAGTTGTTTCTCCCTCATTATCTGTACAACCAATCTCAGATGTTCTGCATGTTCCTTTCTACACTTCGAATATACCAAAATATCATCAACAAACACAATCACAAAATGATCTAACTAAGGTTGAAATACCTTTTTCATCAAGGCCATAAACGTTACTACGACATTAGTCAAATCAAATGGCATCACCAAGAACTCAAAGTGTTCATATCTCGTTCTAAATGCACTCTTTAGTGCACCAGCCTCAGTTATTTTTAACTAATAATATCCCAATCTCAAGTCTAACTTTGTGAACATTTGAGCTCCCTATAATTGATCAAGTAAATCATCAATCCTTGATAATGGGTACTTATTCTTAGCTGTTACCCGATTCAACTGCCGATAATCAATACACAACCTCAAAGTTCCATCCTTCTTCTTTACAAACAATACTGGAGCCCTCCAAGGTGACACTTGGATCTAACCAAACCCTTATTTAACGACTCCTATAGCTGGGTCTTCAGTTCCTTCAATTCCACAGGTGCCATCCTGTATGAAGGAATTGATATAGGAATGGTACCTCGAACAAGATCAACGCTAAACTTCATTTCCTTTTCTGGGGGTAAACACAGTAACTAAGTAGGAAATACATCTAAGAAATCCCTAACAATAGGAATATTCTGAATGGTTAGTTCATTCCAGGTATAAACTAGGTTGGCCAGATAAGCCTCACATTCACCTCAGATTAATCTCAAAGCATTTATGAATGAAATTACTTAGGCTGGCACTGCCTGGCTAACTCCTCGAAACACCACTCTCGATTGATTAGGGGATTCAAGAACTACCTCCTTAGTACAACAGTGCATCACCATCCTATGAATAGTGAACCAATCCATACCTAAGATGAGTCTATCTCTTTGAACTGCAATACAATCAAATCAACTTATAACTTTGCCTGATCAATCTGAACTTTACACCTTTTACATACCTCACCAATCAAGGTTGTGTTACCCACTAGAGTACTCACCTCTAATCCACATTTCAATATCTTTCTCTCACAATGCAATCTAGATGTCAAATGTGGTGTGATGAATGAATGTGTAGATCTTGGATCAAAATTAAAAACATTCAACACACTTGCTACCACATCTGGGGAGTTCTTTGCCTCCTGTATGATAGTGGCATAAACCCTGGCCTGACACTGCGGTTGGTTACTCTACACCTCAATGCTGACACTAGGCCCTACTGACTGAGTTTTGCCTTTACCTCTGCCTCTTTGTACAGATCTGATAGCTCTACTCTACTGTACAATTGTCTCTGTCATTGTTCCTCCTCTCATTCTAGACTATGGTCCTAAAGTCTCGGGACAATCTCTGTTCGGATGTTCTACAGAGGCACAACAGAAACAAGCTCCTGATAACCTCCAACACTCACTACCATGCTTCTTACTACAATGTTCACAATCAGGTATCTGCTATGACTACCCTCTTGACACTGGTCCTCTACCTCCACCAATTTGAATAAATCCACCTTTTGGTCTTGTCTCAATCTAGTCTGGAATCAAGATAATTTGTTCTGGCAATTACTAAAGCTTCTACTAGAATCAGCCTGAGATTCAACTTGCCTCCTCCCTTTGGAATCCTGTATGTACTCTCCCTGACCATCTTCCAACATCTGTTCAATTCTGATCGAGGCTACTCAAAGTTTCGTAAAACTACCCAAATTAGAAATGGTTAGCCTCCTTCTGATTTCCATGTTTAACCCATCTTCAAACCTCCTGTGCTTGTCCTCCTCAGATGAGATTAATGTAGTTGCATACCCTATTAATTCATTTAATCTTATCTAATACTCTGCCACTGTGAGCCTACCTTGCTTCAGATCCAGAAATTCTTTCACCTTTCTGTCCAGATAAATCTTAGGCATATATTTCTCTCGAAACACCCTCAGAAAATCTTCGCAAGTCAAACTATAAGGTTTGGTGGTACTGTATGGAACAGTCTTCCACCACTGGTACACTAGACCTTGTAAAGGTGAGACCGCATAATCAAATATTTCATCTACCTTACAGTCCATCTAATCGATCACTCTTTCAGTTCTCTCCACACTTTTGCCTCAGTAGGGCTTGTACTTCCGTAGAAGTCCACAACCCCCTACTTTCTCAGTTTATAATATCTTCTTTCTCGCCTCTCCAAAATTCTCGAAAGCATTTAAGTAAACCCAGGTAATGGAGACTCCTTATTGGCTCCTACAGACTCTATGTTAGTTGACTCTCCAACTTGATCTCCTATAGCAGATGACCTATAACCAAAATAAATGTGATTACTATCCAAATCTCTCACTATATATCATGTCTAAATGTTTTTATATGCCCTTATGAATCCCAAACCATGCTCTGATACCAAAATTGTAACGTCACATTACTATAGAGTATATCTCGAACATCCAAAGGATATAACTTGAACATACAAAGGACATTCAAGTACATATCCTATGATAATAGAATGTTAGAGCAATCATATACACTCATATGACATCAAATAAAATAACAAAATGCTTAAAAACTTAACTCCTCGTCTCATTGATTAACAAAATATACATTGTAATAGTACTTTGTTTCAAACAAATATGTACATTACCAAAATGTGTGAAAGTTTTCGACTTTTTATACATAAGTTCTACTTGACATAAGTAAACTACATAAAAACAACTACAATTCCTCAGATGCCAGCTAACAAACATTTGAGTCATAACTTAATCCAAAATGTTCTTCTAAAGAATCTTGAAAATCTAGGTCTCCTGTCTCGTACCTGAAAAGTCACGTAATTTTTGATGAGTTTTACAAACTCAGTGAGTGAACCATCATTGATAATCCCACTCAAAACAAGTACACAAATATTACACATCCAACCAATTTCATAACATTTTCGATCTCAAAAAGACATAATGAATGTCACACATTTCACATATATTCTTTCAGAACATGTGTGACCCAACCAATCACATTATCATGGCATATCACTTTATCATCAAAAATTTAGAAAAGGTTTCATAATCATATAATTCATAAATATATAAATGCAGGTGCATATGAGACTTTAGATTCATTATTACTTGTTGTGACCAAGCACTTTTTAGATATAGATACAGATACATATACTGTCCCATTAGGCTCAGTCAAATACAGAAATAATGAAGCAAAGCTTTACGATCAGAATTTTGAGCTTAAAGCTGTTTCAGAGTAGCTACTCTGATCACAACGCTTTTATTTGAATATGCATTTTATGAAATACACCAAATAATAGAATATGCCATCAAAACGATTTACTTATGATGCACAGACAGAGTCTCAGATTCATCATATCTCAGTCCAGCATTCAACTTTTGTTGAGTATTCAGAAATTAATCAAAACTCAGATGCAAACAGAACACTTCCAATACAAATATCAAACTCTTCGGACTATTAATGTCCAAAATGATCATAATCAAGTCATTATTAGTTCAATAAATGGGAATTAAACAAAAACAAAATCAATCCTAGTGAAATCATATATGTTAACTCACAGTACGCTCCAATTTATGCTAACGCCTGGACGGTCCTGTAATGTCTGAATGGCATCTAACTTGAGCATCTAAAATCATACAATTCACATATAATTCACATTACAAAGTCGATCAATCAAATAAATATTCATTTGTGCACATATATACATACGTCATGTTCAATGCATGCTCAATTGACTTTTCCTGGGCATGTAACCTTATTCAAATTTCTTAACCATTCAACATCATACTTTGTACACCACCATTTTACAATCAAGTTTGTATCTTTAAATTAGCTTAATTTACTCCAAATTCATCAATCATACTTTACAAGTATCCTTGAACATTTCTATGATTAAAAAGCTTCTTATAATACACGCGAAGTTGATACTTTACATCTAAAATTTTAGCAAGCTAAATCTATACATTCCCCAAATTTTTTCCAGCAACATATACTCATACATTCACCTAATTTTCATTCATAAATACCCTATGTTCTTCAATACTCATTTATCCATACCTTGTACACATTATTCATATCCCATAGATTATGTTTGTATTAAAAGAACTCTTTAACGAATAAGAATTTTTTTCCAAATGTGAACTCAACCACATCAAAACAGACCCTTCTTTAAGTTATGACTTCAATTAAGTACATAAACTGACTAATAATAATATACTGGCCGATTGGAGTACTCACCATCAAAGGAGTATCCAATGGGCTTAATTCTCTACCATGCACAGTTCGACTCGATGATACAAACGAATGGGTAGAACCTGGATCAATCAAAACAATTATGTCATCATCAGATAATTTAACCATACCCGTGACGACCTCTGGAGCTGTCTCTGCATCCTCCCTCATCATAGCAAACACTCTAGCGGTTGCTTGTCCTCTCGGTCTCCCTGAAGGGTTCCCTTTCCTGGTCGCATCAAAACTGCCCACTTCTGTTACTGTCCTGTGTCCCACTGTCTTGGCCCTCTTTGAAGCTTGCATCTGACTTCTCTCATGTCTTGGATTCTGAGGGCATTCTCTTGCCGTATGTCCTTACTCCCCGTAATTGAAGCATGCACTGGTCAATTGGTAACATTCCCCTCTATGAAACCTTCCGCAGTGTTCACATTTGGGAATGGGTGGCCTATCCCCATCTCCCTTCCTGCTGCCTCCAGCCGTTGAGGCTTGATGTGAAACAGTAGAAGTTCTAATAGGCCTAGGTTTGCTTGTTCCACTGCTCCTCCCCTCAGACTGTGCAGGGAAAGTCCTGGCACTCCTCTCAGGCATAGAAGTACCACCTCCCCTCTTAGACTGTTCTCTTCCCTTTCTCTTCTTGTTCACTGCACTTTTGATGCTCTCCATATTTTCCACTCTCAATGCTGCTTCAACCAGCTGTTGGAAGTCGCAGAAATTCTGTGCCTCCACTTTCTCTCTGATGGCCAAGCGTAGTCCCGCTTCAAATTTTCGGCACCTAGCTGCTTCGCTCATCATTAACTCAGCTGCATATTGGGCCAATTGTGTAAATCGGGGCTTATATTCACTCACCGACATCTCCCTCTGGGTGAGGCTCAGAAACTCTCTCTGCTTCTGCTGGATGTACACTTCAGACAAGTACTTCTTTTTATACACATTCAGGAAGTCCTTCCAGGCCAACCCTGATGTCTTCATCTGACTTCCCTGGACACTCTCCCACCAATGCAGAGCATCCCTTTGTAGCAAACTCGCAGCATATTTAACCTTCTTGTCATCTTCACAATCCATTTGATCCAATATTAATTCTGTCTTTCTCAGCCATGTCTCAGCTTCCTCTGGATCCATGGTCCCATAGAAATCTACTGCTCCATACTTGCTCAGCTTGTTGAACTACTTCCTTTTCTTAACTGGGCCGAAGCAGAAGCCTGCGGCATCTGACCCATAGCCTGGATAAAGGCTTGAATAAATTCCTGAAACAGCCTCGGATCCAAGGTAGGCACTTGTTCTGACAGAACAGGCGACTCTTGTGTTTATGAGCGAGAGGGCTTAATACTGTGCCCTACAGAAGCCTCAGCATCCCCTGGGGCTCTAGACTCATCTATTCCCTCCTCTCTTAGTAGAGGGTCAGGTGTAACTGATCCTTGCAATATTCCTCGTATCCTTCTACGAGGTGGCATTTCACTTCTTCAATAGAAACACTAAGGATTAGCTTACATTTTATTTCAATCCTATTTCCTACATGTATGCATGTCATTTAATGC
>JANZXP010000005.1:34178656-34215629 GCA_027576715.1 Erythroxylum flavicans
AAACTGTAACTGAAGAAGATAAAGTTACATGTAAATACACTTGCTTTCCAAGGCACTATATTTACATAACTCCAACACCACTCCAAATTTAGTAATGAACTTCTTGACTCTAAATTCAGTAATGAACTTCTTAATCCAAACTACTTCCTTTATGCCTCTGACATTGTAAATGTACTCTACCTCAATTGTTGAATCTACAATAGTTGGTTGTTTGAAACCCTTTCAACTTACCATACCACCATTTATTGTGAAGTACTCTAATTGTGATATACTATCATCAGGATTTGACTGGAAACTAATATCTAAATATCTTTGAACTCTCAGCTTAGCTCCTTCGTAGACTAAGAAAACATCTTCAGTTCTTCTCAAGTACTTTAAGTTGTTTTTCATAGCCATCCAATAACACTCACTTGGATTGGCTTAAAATGTTCTCTTTATAATTAAAGCATCAGAAACATCTGGTCTAGTTATAGCATCACAGACATGATTGATCTAATTGCTGAAGCATATGGAATATAATCCATTTTATCTCTCTCCTCTTGTGTCCACACATATTCTATGAGAGAAAATGCCATGCGACATAGGTAAGAATCCCCTCTTAGAATTCTATATACTAAATCTCTTTAACACTTTGTCTATGTATGTGGATTAGGACAACCTAAATAACCTCTTTGATCTATCTCTATAGATCTTTATTCCAAGAATATAGGTTGCTTCTCCCATATCTCTTATAGAGAAGTTCTTAGATAAACAAATATTTACAAATTAAAGCATAGGTATATTGTTTCCAATCAACAATATGTCATCCCCATATAGCACTAATAAAATGACTACACTCCCACTAACCTTCTTATAGACATATGGTTTAACCATATTTTTGATAAAATCAAACTCTTTAATTGTCTCATCAAAAAGGATGTTCCAAATTCATGACGCTTGCTTAAGTCTATAAATAGACTTTTGCAACTTGCATACTTGATTAGGAAATCTCTTGGATTTAAAACCTTTAGGTTGTCTCATATATATATACTTTTGCAAATTCCCATTGAGAAATTTCTTTAACTTGGTTGTATATCATATGTATCAACTTGAGGTTCTTATTCCATCTCAATGTGAATTTGTGGCTCTTAAACTTCTCTAAGTTTTATGTCACTCCCACTAATTTCTTTGAGAATAAATTCTCTTTCTAAGAATGTAGCATGTCTTGATACAATCACTTTTTGCTCAAGAGGATGGTAAAATTGATATTTGATACTCTCTTTTAGATACTCCATAAATTTGCATTTATTTGATTTAGCTTGAAGCTTATCAAATATAACACGCTTCATATAAGCATCACATACCAAAATATTTAATTGTGATAATCTTGGTCTTCTAATCCATATCTCAGATAGTCTCTTGTCAACCGATTTAGATGGAACTTTATTTAGAAGGTAAGTAGTCGTTTCAATGGCATATTCCTAAACAATGATACGAAGGACTATATTACTCATCATAGAACGTGCCATATCTAATAGAGTATAATTTCCCTCATATACTATATTATATTGGGAGTTATAAGAGGAGTATTGTGAGAGAATCTTATTCTCTTTTAAGTAGCCAAGAAACTCATGGTCCAAGTATTCACCACTGATTTGATCTATGTGTCTTAATACTTTTACCAGTTTTTTTTCTCAACCTCAAGTCTAAATTCTTTGAACTTTTCAAATGATCAAGACTTTTGTTTCATCAAGTACATATAACCATATCTAGAATGATCATATATGAACGGAATGAAATATGAGAATCCACCTCGAGCTCTAGTGGACATAGGCTCACATACATCTGAATGTATTAGCTCAACTCATTGGCATGTTCTCCCTTTCTAATAAAGGGTAGGTTGGTCATCTTTCACAACAAATAAGATTCAAAAGTTTCATATGATTCATAATGAAAAGGATCCAAATATCCTTATTTATGTAACTTTGTGATTCTAGTTTCATTGATATGACCTAACCTACAATGCCATAAATAAGATAGATTTAGGTCACTTAACCTTCTTTTCTTGCTATTTATGTTAAAAACTGTCCTTTTAAGATCTAACTTATACAAACCATTTTTAAGTAATCCAAATCTATAATAAACATCACTTTTATAAAAAAACTCTTATTCTTAATGATAAAGACAAATCTTTCAAATCTAAATAAGAAATAGAAATGATGTTTCTTATAACTAGAATATAATAACAATTATTTAGTTCTAATACAAGGCCAGAAGGCAAAGTTATACTACAAGTTCCTATAACTAATGTAGCAAATCTTACTCTATTGCTAACTTGTAGGTCCACTTCGTCTTTCCTCAATTATCTACTCCATGTTAACATTTACATATATGAGAACCACGTCCAGTATCTAATACCCAAGTATGTGCCCTTCTAATTGCTCTTCTTTTTCAAACCTCTTTTTGGTTTTACTAAATTAGTAGAAGCCTTCTGTTTCTTGTTCTTATTCTTCTTGGAGCCCCTTTTTTTTTGTCTTGGAAGAACACAACAAGTACATAACTTAGTTCTTTCTTAAGGCATACTTTTGTAGTCTTGAGCATATTTAGCAGTTTAAGTAATGACATATCTTTTTAGTTCATGTGGAAGTTCATAATGAACTATGAAAAGCTCGAACTGAGAGACTGCAGCAGCAGATCAATGCTTAACTCATGGTTCATGAAAAAACCTAAGTGGGCTAATTTTTTAATATAACCAATTATCTTTAACACATGTAGGTTGAATAAAGATCCTTCTACCATCTTGCATTGAAATAGTGCCTTGGAGAATTGATACCTCTCCACCCTACTTTGTTCACCAAACAACTCCTTAAAATGCAAAATCATAGTAGGTGCATCAATGTTTCAATCTTCCTCTAAAGCTCTGGAGGCATGCTAGCCAACATCACACATGTAGATTGTTCACTGTCATCAATATAAAATTGATATCTCTCCCAAACCTCATTAGTCACTTTTGAACTAGGATTTAGTGGAGCAGGAGATTCAAGAACGTATAACTTCTTTTCTTATATGAGAAAAATTCTAAAATTTCGAAACCAGTATGAAAGTTAGGTCCAATCAACTTGTTAGCATCTATGATCCTCCTCAACGTTAAGTTGGTACTCCTCTTTTGATTCAATAATCGAAAGACATAAAAAGGAGTAAGTATTAGTTTATATCCAAAAATCAAATAAAATAAGGACTTTAATAAATATTTGATCACTCCTACTATTTTATTCAAAATAATAGCCCTCACTATTAAATCGAGAAATTATCAAATAATTTTCTAGTGGGCTAAGATTCCATTAAAAAATAATTGATCTTGAGTTTTCTCAATAAACTAACCAAATTTAAATCAGGTAAAAAATAACTTTATCAATCATATCATATATGCCTCCTAGATTTGTTAGGTGACATCTTTTTTCCAAAATATATCATATATATTATTCCTAACCCTGTCTTTAAATCCATATGTTCATGAGTTTGCTCATCTAAATCATACAAATTTAGTTAAGTAGAACTTACTAATTTAAGATAAAAAATATCTGGGTTAAAGTGTCTTTGAGTTTACTCAATAAGCCAAGGAATAAACATAACTCTGGCTTTATTCTTAAATAGTGGAAGGCAACCATCATGTTAACGTATACTCAATACTTGATTGAAGGATTTAAATTATTAGTCTCATCAAAATAATATAATCTCATTATATTTATAATTCATCTTCTTGAAAAATTAAATTAAATTAAAAAAATATTCCTAATAAAAATTACCCCTTGAAAATAATTTTCAAAAATTGAGAAAACACTTTTTCAATTTTATTAGAAATATAAACTAATTTAATCTCTATTAAATTAATTTAATTAAAATTAAGGCTTTAAAAACATTAAAAATCGCTTGCCAGATGTATGTCGGATGCATGTAGTCAATAGGAATGTTAACTTGAGTGTGCACTCACGCCCGCACACCCATCATTTTTCCACATAAGCTAGTTTCTTTTGCTTTCTCCTGCCACCGCCATTGTTGTTTTGTTTCTGCCGATTCCCTCCTTTGCGCAGTTGTGTCCCTGTGCCATCTCTCCCTCTTTTGCGTCATTGCCTGCTTCTATTTGAGGACGTTAAACGCCTTTTTCACCAGCGGCAGTTCACTGCTGGTGGGTGATCTAGTATGCATAAAAGATAAACAAATGTAATTCCGAGCACAAACACAGGCAGTAGATGCTAATCAGTAATCCATTTTCAACAGGTAGAGTAGAAGTATAGGCATGCAAAAACAGTTTTCCAGAACATAAGAACAAGGTATAGAGTTGATATTCGTGCATAAACAAAAAATTCTAGAACAAACAAAAACGGAGCAACGTAAAATTTTAGAATAGTTTTGTGTTTAATAAAGTCATAAAGCCTTAATTAAACAATTAAAAGAGGCTCTGATACTATTATTAGAAACTAGTCATGATCGAATCACAGCGCAGCGAAAAAATAAATTTTTTATGAACTTCGATCGAATCCTGATAATTCAGTAACTTGAATAATAAAACATGAATCATAAATAAAAAAATCATAACTAATTCAATTTTCTTGCATAAATTCTTTGAAAGCTTTTCGATTTATCAACCACTAGATGTTCACGTGTCTAACCTATGACAATATCCACATAGCGGCTTCTCAACTCTTGAGTGGAATTAAGCAGGAGTGTTAACTCCCTTATGTTTATTCCTATTTATAGAGAAAGCATTAGGTTTTTTAATTTCTATTAAAATTAAATACCTTAATTATAACTAAAGTCAAACTATAAATATAATTAATTTAATTTTAATAAAATCAAATATCTCATATTTGATTATTAAAATTTCTTAAACTTTATATTTAAGTCCAACTTAATTAAAATTAAAATTTCCTTCACAAATTGCACTTAAATGTGTTACCCGTTAGGTTCCTAGTATATTGGTAATGATTATAAATTATAATTCTAATTTATGATTAGAACAAATAAATTAAAACTCTATTTATTTTATCTTTAATTCTCCAATTAAATAATTTATAATCATAGATCAAAATTGACATCTAATAACATGTCATGATAACCTAAATATCAGGAATGTCAAAATGGTTTGACTTAACCTGTCCATGCATGGTTATGATATATAATTTGATCCTTTTGTCTTCTAATAATCCAATTAGACAAAGTATGAATATAGTGTCTACTTTTTTGTATCCAATCAGGTTTGTCCTTGCTAATTAGCAACTGATTTACACTAGATATATTAAAATGCCTTTTCAAATGTCAATTCACTTTAGTCAGAGAATTTTATAAACCACTACTAATTAAGAAATTAGAAAATTGTCTCTAATTACTTTAGAGTGACGAATTCTTTATTGACTTATTTAACAATCTATATATGGTTCATACTGCATCCAAGTATTACCGACTTAATTATCGTACGACAATTTATAAGTAACATTAAAACACAGTAATTCCCACATGAGTTGGTAATCTCAAATTTAAGAATCAATTATACAACTATCAAAATGAGGAAATCCACAGACATATAAGTAATATTCTATTTGAGATTCTCGTAGTCGGGTTAGTTTAATGACTTATTCTCTAATAAACACCTAGACATTAGTTTAAGTATCTCTATACTTTAATTTAAGAGATCAATTACTTTCTTCATATGAAAGAAACATAATGTCTTCTAGTTTTACCATTTCAAAAATATCCTATCTTAATGAAACTATAACTACGAACATTTAGGAACAATACATAAATGTAAATTGAATCTCGTAATTATGATCTCATAATAATTTCAATTACATGGTAATTATTCCAGGAATTGTACCTTTAATATTAAAACATCAAATTTAGTTAACTTAATACACAAAGATAAAGAATGCCTGTTTATTACTTAAATAATAATGTCATACATCAAATTGCAGCCAACCGATTAGCTGCAAGGGCATAAACTAACATTCATGATTTTTCCATACCCGGTCAACAGTTTCTTGCTTCTTGATTGAGTAATAGTTGCACTTTGACTTATTGTATGATTTCCTTAAGGATCTTCTCTTTAGAGCATTCCAAACCCTAAAACATTTGGTGCTCCAAGCTTAAGCCAATCATATCTTATTCTCTCTTTTTAATTGTTTTATCCTCCATTAGCTATCCTTTATTGTCCCATAATTAAACTATTTCTTATGTAATTACAATCAAAGTAAAGGTGTGTAACTATTTCTCCATCTTCGTTGAATAGAGAACATATCTCAATGTTGAGAAATTTTAAAAAGTCCTTGGTGGTCAACTTGTTTGATGATTAGCCACAATAAGAAGGATACCTTAAGGATTAAATTTTTGTTCTATACTATTTTATGCCAGATCACTTTTTCTCTCCCACGTTTTAACACTTCCTAACACGATTCATTAGTAAACGCACTTGTTGAGTATTGAAGCCAAATATACATGTTCTCATTCTCTAGACTTGGATTGTAATCTAGCATTGGAAAGTGTTAGTTTATACCCTTATAGCTAATCTGTTGGTTGTAATTTTATGTATGAAATTATTATTTAATTAATATAGGCATTCATTACCTTTATATATTATGTTAATTACATTTTATGTTTTAATATTAAAAGTAAAATCCCCATAATAATTACTGTGTAACTAAAATTATGACGAGTTCATAATTATGAGATTCAATTTGTATTTATGTATTATTCCTAAATTGTTCCTAATAGTAGTTTCATTGAGACATGATATTGATGAAATGTTAAACTAGCACAGATTATGTTTCTTTCTTATGAAAAAAGTAATTGATCCCATAAATTAAAGTATGGAGATACTTAAACTAATATGTGGGTGCTTACTAGAAAATAAGTTTACCAAACTAACCTAATTATGACGATCCCGAATGGAATATTATATATGTTTATGTGGATTATTTCATTATGATGATTTATAATTGATCCTTAGAATTAGATTACTAAGGTATCTTATGTGAGAATTACTGTGTTTTGGTGCTACTTATGACTAGTCCTACTTAGGGTAGCTTAGTTGGTAGTACTTGAATGCAGTACGAACCATATGGAGAGTTGAGTAAGTCAATAAAGGACTTATCACTTTAAAGTAATTAGCGAGAATGTTCTAATGTTCTTTATTAGTAGTAGTTTAATTGAAATTTGAAAAAGGTGTTTTGAAATATCAATTATGAGTCAATTAGTAATTAGGAATAACAAACATGATTGGATTCAAAAGAGTAGATACTATATCCATACTCTATAAAACTGAAACATTAAATGAAGAATGGATTAAATTGTAGTTCATAACCATGCATTGACAGATTAAGTTAAGTCACTTTGACATTCATTACATTTGGGTGGTCATGACATATTGGTAGACATCAATCTTGATATATGATTAGAAATTATTTATTTAGAGAATTAAAGATAAATTAAAAGGAGTTTTAATTTATATAATTTTAATTCTAATTATGAATTATAATTTGTAATCATTGTCAATAAATTAGGAACTTAATGGGTCGCATATAAAGAGTAGTTTAAAAGAGAAAAATCAATTTCAATTAACTTGCACTTAGTTGTAAAGTTTGAGAAACTTTAATATGATATCTTTGATTTTATTAAAATTAAAATAATTAAAATTAGAATTGAAATTTAATTATAATTGAAATATTTAATTTTAATAAAAATAAAAACCCTATGCTTTTTCTATTTATAGGAATAAACATAACGCACTCCTCCTAATTTTCTTTCCAAGAGTTAAATGTCTTTTACTACTTTGTGAATACTATAAACTGCTAGAGGCGTGAATGCCTCTTAGTTGACACATTAAAAAAGTTATCGAAAGGATTTCAATAGGAATATCGAATAAGTTATAGTTTTATATTTTATGATTCCTATTTTTCAAGTTATTCAATTATTAAGATCCGATAAAAACCATAAAACTTTTATTTTTTATACATTCGTGATTTGATTAAGGTTAGTTTCCCTACAGTAGTATCAGAGCCTCTTATAATTGTTTAACTTGAATTAATTGCTTGATTGCTATTGATTTGATAAAAATAAAGGATGGAAATCTTGTTTATTGTTTTAAGATTTATAATTCAATTAATTTCCGAATTTGCTTTTATGGAAAATTTTAGGTCGTATCTCCTTTTTTTTGACATCTTATTTTGGAAGTCTGAAAATTATCAGATTTTGTTTTATGTTGTTGCTTTCTAGAAACTGGATTGCTTCTGCGATGATCATGCATGTTCCTCTTTTTGTTTCTTTTAGTTATTTTTATTATGGAAAAATAAATATGCATGTCAACCTAGCTTTGAATTAGGTTTTGATATGTTTGTACGTTTCATGGCTTTGATTGTATAAATGGAGTATCACCAGTGGCTTGTATCGCCACTAGTGAGTCACCATTCGTTGCCAGTGGTAACGACGCTAGTGGTAATTGCCACTTGCAAGTATGATATTCACCCACAACTAAAGTTAGAAGAAGGTGACGACGGAACTCCAGTAGACGAGGCTTACGGATGGAAAGCAGGAAGCATCAATGTTCTAGAAAGGAGAAAACCCTAATATGGAAAACGTTAGGGGTTCGTATTGTATAGACCAAACATCTATCAACAAATGCCACTGGTGCATGAAATGCTGGAGGTTGACTGGAGGTGTGCGCAGAAAGTGTTCTAGCGCCTAGACTGCACGCACCAGATAGTCCCACACCCCTTTTAATTTAATAAAATAGTGGGAGTAATCAAATATTTATTACTAATACGTGCTCTTTTATGTCTTTCATGGATGCTAATAAGCTAATTGGATCTAATTTCTCCTACTAGTTTCTTAACTTGAGAATTGTTCTTATACAAGGAAAGAAGTTATATGTTTTTGACATTGTTGTTCCATCAGAGCCTAGTTCAAATGTGACTGATGAAGTTTGAGAGAGACATTAGTGTTATATTGATGACGTTGAACATGCGTGATGTTCGCTTGTATGTCTTCAAAGCTTCAGAGGTAGCATGAGAATATAGGTGCTCCTATTATAATTTTGCATCTCAAGGAGTTGTTTGGTGCCCAAAGCAAGGTGGAGAGTTATCAAGTCTCCAAAGCATTATTTCAATGCAAGACGGCAAAAGGATCTTCAGTTGAGCTACAAGTGCTGAAGATGATTGACTATATTAAAAAATTGGGTCAATTAGGTTTTGACATGAACTATGAGTTAAACATTGTTATGGTGTTGTAGTCTCTTAGTTCAAGCTTTTCACAGTTCATTATAAACTTTCATATGAATCAAAGGATGTGTCATTTCCTTTACTGCTTAATATGCTCAAGACTACAGAGGGGTGCCTTAAGAAGGAACCTAATTTTATTCTTTTTGTGGATTATTCAGAGAGCAAGAAAAATGGCATCAAGAAGAATAATAACAAGAAACAAGAGGCTTCTGCTAGAGTAGTAAAGCAAAAATGTGGTGTTAAGAAGAAGAGCAATGATAAGGGCACATGTTTTCATTATAGAGTTGATAGACATTGAAAGAGGAATTACCCAACTTATCTTGCTATCTTGAAAGATAAGAAGCTTAAGGAAGTTGTTTCTTCAAGTATGTTTATAATTGGGATTAATATTTCAACTTTTTTTTTCCATATTCTTAGGCATTAATTACTAGATTTTGTTCTTTTATTTATAGTAATATGTAGATGTTAACAAGGAGTAGATCATTGAGGAAAATAAGAGTGGACCTGCGAGTTGGAAATGGAATACGAATTATTGCATTAACTGTAGGAAGTTATAGTATAACTTTGCCTTCTAGCCTTGAACTAGAACTAAATAATTTTTATTATGTTCCAGTTGTTATAGGAAACATCATTTCTATTTCTTATTTAGATTTGAATGCATTTGTCTTTATTATTAAGAAAAAGAGTTGTTCTTTTTATAAAGATTCAAATGGTTTGTATGAATTAGATTTTGAAAGGCCAATCTTTAACATAAATAACAAGAAAAGAAAGTTAAGTAACCAAAATTCATTCATTTATGACATTGTATATTGGGTCATATCAATGAAACTAGAATCACAAAGTTACATAAAGAAAGATATTTGGTTCCTTTTGATTATGAATAATATGAAACTTGTGAATCTTGCTTATTAGAAAAGATGAACAAACTAAACTTTAAAGAAAAGGGAGAATGCGCCACTGAGATACTTGAACTTATACATTTAGATGAATATAGGCCTATGTCTATTAGTGCAAGAGGTAGACTCTCATATTTCATTACTTTTAAAGAAGATCATTCTAGATATGGCTATATGTACTTAATGAAACAAAAGTCTGAATTATTTGAAAAGTTCAAAAAATTTAGACTTGAAGTTGAGAAACAAACTAGTAAAAGAATTAAGACACTTAGATCAGATTGAGGTGGTGAGTACTTGAACCAAGTGTTTCTCGGTTACTTAAAA
Organism: Erythroxylum flavicans; assembly: GCA_027576715.1. NCBI lineage: Eukaryota > Viridiplantae > Streptophyta > Magnoliopsida > Malpighiales > Erythroxylaceae > Erythroxylum > Erythroxylum flavicans. Next base: position 34,189,122 of record JANZXP010000005.1, read on the forward strand.
GAGAATGAGATTCTCTTACAATAGACTCCTTTTAAAAGTCCATAGAATAATGGAGTATTTAAGAGGGGAAATCATATTCTATCATATATGGTATATTCCATGATTAGTCATGCAATCCTTCTTGTCTCCTTTTTGGAATATGCCATTGAACTTGCTACTTACCTATTGAATAGAGCTCCATCCAAATCGATTGATAAGACATCATATAAGATATGGACTCGTAGTAGACCAAGATTGTCACTAACTGTAGCACGTTGTAATGCTAGTCAAAGTAAACTAGACCTACTACTGTAGCAGTGGTGAGTCTAGGTCGATCCCACAGAGAGTGTTTGGTTAGGCTTTGTTATGAAAATAATTAGTTTTTTGGTATTAAGGGGTTTGTTTGGTTTGACAATAAAATAAAGTAAAACTAACCTAGTGAAAACAAATAAAAATACATTAAAAATGATAAAAGTGGGAAATTCATTAAGGACCCGATTCTTTGACTCAATCTCGGCCTAAACCCTAATTAGAAATATTTCATTTTTTTGATGATCTTTTACCTCTCCTTGAACTATTAGTTGTAGATTAACAATACGCTCTGTTAATCCTGATTTTTTCCTTTGGTGCTAGTAAATTACGAAGAGTTCGTTAATTAACCCTAGCTATCGGATAACCTAAGAGATGCTAGCTAAGTTTAATCGAACAACCGCCTTATAAGTGAGAAAAACAAACCAATCTAAGCAATAATCACACAAGCTCAGATTATTTAACCTAAGTTATATTATCCCTAATGATTATGAACTATTAATCACTACAAATGAATCAAAAAACAACAATCATGATCTAAAGTGCACGATCATGGCCTGGCTACCTTGGGTCTTCCCTCTCTGTCACGATCGTGACCCAAAGTGCACGATCATGGCCTAGCTGCTCTAACTTATCCCTCTCTGTCATAATCGTGATTGTGGGTTATGTTTTTAGCCCAAAACTCTTTGCAACTTCTCTATTCTTTGCTGTTTACCCTGAGATACTAAAAACACATCAAACTACCTCAAAAATATAACAATTAAGCTCAAAGACTCATACTAACCCATAAAAAACACTTAAACGCATAAACTAACACATTTAAACCATAAATACACACTCAACACTTAAATTCACACTAAATACCTAACAAATTACACCCTAAAACACAATGCAAATCACAACTATCAACATCCCCACACTTAAACGTTTACTTGTCCTCAAGAAAACAACACAAAAAACACACAACAAACAATACACACAATGTAAAAAAGAGGCAATGACTTTGACTTCATGAAATAAAATTAATCTTGAACACAATTTGACAAATTATATCTAATCATTATAAAGCAAAAAATATGTCTAAAGTTTTTAAACTAAATATACAAATTAATCAAGATCTAAGTGTCAATTTATTTACCCTTTTAAATTGTACACACACATTAATAATTCTTTGGTCCTTCAGGCTCTGTAACTATTGTTAAGTACATTTTTATGAAAATTCAAGCTTATTACATGTCTGGTAGGTTTTTATTACATGTCCGGTAGGTTTTTATCACAAACACTTTTTTTAATTTTTAAATACAGACTTAATCTTTTACTCGAAGGCAAACATTGGTGATGAATGTCGATTTGGTTACTCGATTATGAACTTTTATTAGACAGCTTGGTTGAAACGTCAGTATAGCCTTTTGACACGAAGGTACACATTTATGATGCGTGTTGATCCAGTTACTCAACTATTATCACTTTTTCAACTGACTACTAGCTCTATTCCTAACTTGAAGGTCAGCAAAATAGTGATTTATTAACAAAATATACACATTTTTTTACCTACCTTGTTATTTTTAGCTATTTGTTTTTATGAAAAATATTAGTTAAGCTACTTCAATTAAAGGGACTCAAATTATGAATAAATGTGAGAAACTATAGGGTGATAAATTTACACTAAATCCTAATTAAGTTGTATATATCCAAAGAACCTTAATTCACTAATTTTGCAAGCTAATGATCATTTACAACCTACTAGACTATGTTTAAAATTAAATGAATTTCAGTTCATCTAAGCCATTGACACATTCAAACAATTCACACAATGCAACCTAATAACTATCATACAGTATGCAAAATCACATACACAAGCAAAACACAGATTCCCTCCCCACGCTTGAACAACACATTGTCCTCAATGTGAGAAGGAAGTACACATCACATAAGATAAGAAAAGACAAAATAGAATTAAAGTGACAGAAAACAAATCAAAATAAATATAAAAAATAGAATTGAAGGCTAATTTGGAAAAGAAAAATTGGGTTAGGAATAAATCCTAAGGAGATAGAGGTGGCGATGGTGTCAGAGGTGACAATTGAATGCCTTAAGACTCGAATTATCAATGGATCCAACGGATATCCCAGCTCTGGCATCGTTGTGTTTGTGCCATCTATGCCAGTGTCTTGTTAGTCTCGGTGATTGCATCTAAAACCTTCTTCCAATCTTGTTCTTCTTCCTCAGATTCTTCGCTTGACGTTTCTTCCTACGGAGGTGGCACTGAGCTCGAACTCGCTGACTTGCCCTGTTCCGGACATGTGTCTTCTTACTGATTTTCCTCAATTCCATATTATGATGTAGGATTTTAGGCCTCTGTAAGTGGTGATGATGTAGAAAGTCAGGGGGATGGACCGTTAACCCCTCCGTTCTACACTAAAATGTTCTGCAATGGCAGACACTACATACCCCATTCCTAGATTGTTACTCCTCTCACGTAGAGTTACAATAATGGCATTAAGCATATGCGTAGATATGTAGACTAGAATACTGTGATCCATGCACCACAACATAAAAAGTTCCTTGGTGGAACACTTGGTGGAACACTTTTTTATCGAAAACTAGCTGACACATAAATATGTTTAGCAACAAGTGTTCATAGGACTGTATAATGTTACTGTGAGCATTCTTGGCATGAAATTGTTCAATTCCAGTATTGGGAAGGACGAAAATGTTCATGATGGAGGATTCGGGGAATTCACACATCTCGTATATGATTTCAACATTTAATTCATAGGCTCATCCTTGCAATCTAAACCACACTTTTTTTGGATTACTAAGGTCGTAGGTCAAGGAAGTGAAAAATTCCAGTGTAAGCTTCTCATAAATAGGGAATTGAAATCGAATGAATTGGGCCCACTGGATCCTCTCAGTTAGGTTTACTACTCGCTAACGCAATTCTAGCCTATCAAGGGTGTCAAAATCAAAGTACTTAGGTACTATAATTTATCTAGCACGAAGGGATTGAAAACGAGTACCTTTCTCCTCGGTGTAGATCAAGAAAGGCACGCCAAAGTTTGCCACTTAGTTTCGTCACCCCCGTCTCGCAACTTGCTGTCGTCCATATGGTTCCCGTTGGGCTAATTGTTTAATGCGCGACATACTTAGGTAGAATTTGAAAGAATTCCAAAAGGTTAAAATGAAGTTAGAACTGAATATATAGGTGGTAAAAGGGTAAAAAGGTAAAATAAAATTTTAAAAGTTTTCGTCCTCCATTTTACTGCATAGTCGTAGGCCACGATCATCGCCTGCTAGGTATCACCACTTCCTAATATACTTCTTTTGTTTTTTTTTCAGTTTTTCCACTTCCACTGCTTCATTTTTTGTGGCCCTTTTTCACATCTCTTTTCATGCTTAGACATCATCCACATAATTTCGAAGTTTAATTCCTTTTTTGATTTTTATTCAAAAACAAAACTAATCCTAACAACAGAATTTCAAACATTCTAACAAAGTAATCAAAGAACTACTTTTCAATGGGTTGCCTCCCATGCAACGTTTCTTCTAAAATTGTGTAATAACCTACTGGGAATTTATGCTCATTTTCTCGTTACACGATTATACCAGTTTGATTCAATTCTTTACCTATCAAATTACCTAACTCTCGTTAGCCTAATTTTCACTCGGCTAACCCTTTTAGTTTATTTCGAAATTATTGCAAACAGATATTGAATCACAATTAAATCAATAAAAACACAATCAACCAAGCTTTACTAATCTCAAGAACTAAAAACCCGAAGGTGAGTTTAGATATGAATACACTCGACAACAGTTAATATCAATAATCATTCCAATTTCATACATCCATAAAATTTAAACAAAAATAGAAATACTATCGAAACGGATTTGTGGAGGCAGTGACTATGGGAAACCACCTGTTTCGGGAAGTACGTCGCGTCAAGCTTCATCTCCGTGACTCTCTTCTTTCATCTCCTACCTCAATCTCTCAATAACTCTCTAGGTTTTTTCAGAAAGTGGCTGATGTGAATGCTCTCTTTTCAAACTCTCCAAGGTTGTTGGTTATGTCCCTTTATGATGTGTATATACTTTGGGTGCCCTAGGTTTAAGTTGGGGTCGAAACGGTTCAAAAAATCTTGTGAAACTCGAGTTTTTCCTTCAGCTCGATGTAGGCCACGATCGTGGCTAGCGCTTAACCATCTCTATCACGATAGTGACCCAAAATGCACGATTGTGGTCTAACTGCTCTGGCTCGTCCCTCTCTGTCACGATCATGATCATGGGCTATATTTTTGGCTCGAAACTCTTTGCAACTTCTCCGTTCTTCGCCATTTACCCTAAAACACTAACAAACACATCAAAGTACCTCAAAACTATAAAAATTAACCTCAAAGACTAATACTAACCCATAAAAACATAAACTAACACAATTAAACCATAAATACACACTCAACACCCAAATTCACACTAAATTCCTAACAAATTACACCCTAAAACACAATGCAAATAATAACTATCACTAGTTAGTTTGCACCTCAGTCTTGACACTGGGCCTTACTAGCCGAGTTCTACCTATCTGTATAGGTCCGGCAACTCTACTCTACTGTATAGTTGTCTCTGTCACTGTTCCTCATCTCATTCCAGATTGCAGTCACAAAGTCTCAAGACAACCTCTAATGTGACGCTCTATAGAGCCTCAGTAAAAACAAGCTCCTGATAACCTCCAACACTCACCACCATGCTTCTTACCATAATGTTCACAATCTGGCATCTGTTGTGACTACCAAGAGGGCACTTGTCCTCTAGCTCTACTAGTATGAACAAATCCATCTCTTAGTTTAAACCTTGATTGTCTCAATCTAGTTTAGAATCGAGACAATCTATTTTGGCGTTTATGAAAGCTCCTGCCACAATCAGTCTGAGATTCAACATACCTTTTCCCTCTAAACTCTTGTTTGTACTCTCCCTGACCATCTTTTAATAGCTCCTCAATTTTGATCAAGGCCACTTGTAGTTTTATAAAACTACCTAAATTAGAAATGGTTAGCCTCGTTCTGATCTCCATATTTAACCCGTCCTCAAACCGTCTACATTTGTCTTCCTCAGTTGGGATCAATATGGTTACATACCCCATTAACTCATTGAATCTTATCTTATACTTTGCCACTATGAGCCTACCTTGCTTCAAATCCAGAAATTCTTTCATCTTTCTGTTCAGATAAATCTTAGGCATAAAATTCTCTCAAAACACCCTCAGAAAATTTTATCAAGTCAAACTACAAGGTCTGGTGGTACTGCCTGGAATAATCTTCCACCACTGGTATGCTGGACCTTATAAAAGTGAGACTGCATAATCAAATCTTTCATTTGCCTCACAGTCCATCTGATCGAACACTCTTTCAGTTCTCTCTAACCACCCTTCTACCTCAGCAGGGTTTGTACTTCTGTAGAAGTCTACAGTCCCTTACTTCTCAGCTTATTGTATCTCCTTTCTCGCCTCTCTAGAATTATCAGAGGCATTTGGGCAAACTTAGGTACAGGAGACTCCTTATTAGCTCCTACAAACTCTATGTCAGCTGACTCTCTAACTTGATCTCCTATAGCAGACGACCTATAACAAAAATAATTATGATTGCAATCCGAATCTCTCACTCAATATCATGTATAAATGTCCTTATATGTCCCTATGGATGCCAAACCATGCTCTGATATCAAAATTGTAACATCCCACTATCATAGAGTATATACCCGAACATCCAGAGGACATTCAAGTACATATCCTATGACAATGGTATGTTAGAGTAAACATAATCTCTTAAATAGCATCATAAAGAATACAATACTTAAAACCTCAACTCTTCATTTCATTCATTCACAAAAGTTTACATTGTAGTCATTAAAACCAATATTTACATTACCAAACATGAGAAAGTTTACAATACTTTATAACAAAAGTTCTACATGGCAAAGAAACTACATAATACAATCTACAACTCCTTTGATATTAGCTGACCGACCTTTGAGCCATATCTTAATCCAAAATGTTCCTTTAGAAAATCATAGGAACTAGATCTCCTGTCTCATATCTAAAAGGCCACATTACAATTTTTGATGAGTTTTATAAACTCAATGAGTGAACCATAATTGATGATCTCACTCTAGTCAAATACACAAATATCACACAACTAACCAATTTCACAACATTTTCCATCCTATAAGACATAATGAATGTCACACATTTCACATACATTCTTTCAGAACATGTATAAGACAATGAATCACATTATCTCACTCTAGTCAAATACACAAATATCACACAACCAACCAATTTCACAACATTTTCCATCTCAATAAAACATAATGAATGTCACACATTTCATATACATTCTTTCAAAACATGTATAACACGATCAATCATATTATCATAGCATATCACTTTATCATCATAATTTTAGAAAAGGTTTCATAATCATAAATATACAAATGTAGATGTATATGAGACTTCATATTTGTTATTATTTGCTGTGACTAAGTTCATTTTAGATATAGATACAGATAATGTCCCATTACGGGCTCAGTCAGATACGTAAATCACGGAGCTAGGCTTTACGTGCAGCTAATAGAATTATGAGCTTATAGCTCTTTCAGACTGACTACTCTGGTCACAACGCCTTTATCTGAACATGTATTTAATTTAATGCATCAAATCACAGAATATGTCATGAATAGCATTCACTTATGATGCACAAACAAAATCTCATATTCATCGGACCTCAGTCCGGCATTCAACTTTCGTTGAGTATTCAGAAGATGCAAATAGAACACTTCCAATACATTCCTGAATATCAAACTCCTCAGATCATTAAAGTCCCGAATTCACTTACAGATCATAAACAGTTCAATAATTGGAAGTTAAACAGAATAAATCAATCCTAGGAAGATCATCTAGGTTGACTCGCAGTACGCTCCAATTTATGCTATTGCCTGGATGGTCCGGTGATGTCTGAATGGCATCAGACTTGAGCATCTAAAATCATACAATTCATACATAATTCACATTACAAAGTTGATCAATCAAATACATATTCATTTGTGCACACACACACACACACACACACACACAGATATATATATATATATATATATATATATATATATATATATATATATGTCATGTTCAATGCATGCTCAATTGACTTTTCCCGGGTATGTAACCTTATTCAAATTTCTTAACCTTTCAACATTATACTTTGATACTACCATTTTGCAATCAAGTTTGTACCTTTAAGTTTGCTTGGTTTATTCCAAATTCATCAATCATACTTTACAGTTATCCTTGAACATTTCTATGATAAAAAAACTTTTTAGAATACACACACATTTGGTACTTTACATCTGAAATTTTAGCAACCTAAATCTATACATTCACCAAAAGTTTTCTAGCAACATATACTCATACATTCACCCAATTCTCATTCATAAATACCCATGTTCTTCCATAATCGTTCATCCATACCTTATACACATTATTAATGTCTTAAAGATCATATTTGCATTAAAATAGCTCACTTATTCCTTGAACAAATCAGAATTTCCAGATTTGAACTCAACACATCAAAATAGTCCGTTCTTTAAGTTATGACTTCAATTAACTACATAAACTTATTAAGATATCTTCTGGCTAAAATGTTTCACAGAAGCATTAATAAGATAGCAATAATCATTTTTCATGTTTTATACTTTGACTAATTCGAGTTCTAAGGTCCCCAAAAATTAGGAAATAATATAAGGTTCTTGCACAGAGTCACTATTTAATCAAGACACTTTCATAAGGGTAAACCTAAGACCTAGATATACAACTTTCATTCTTTAAGTTTCTTCAAGTTCATGGCCTAAAGATATGTAAAATAGGTCGAAAAAGGAAGATGAAATTAAAACCAGAATTCCGACCTACAGCTCTAAGTTTCCAGATTTTTTAATACTTTATACCAAAGTTAAAACATCCTCTTTATAGTTCATTAATTATACCTATATTAGGCCTGAATCATACTAAAATTCCTCATCAATAACCCCTCCAATTATAGTTCAAAATTATTCAATTAACAGCTCACAAATCTTAGTCTTTCATGAATCAAAAATCAAACCAAAAATCTATCTTACATTATCATGCATATAGGTCTAAGTCTTTCTCAATTCAAGAACACTCTTTTAACAAATTTCTTTGGCATAAATCCACCTTATTTATACATTAAATTCTATTCCATTTCATCCACATAATGCCCTATATTCCATAGTTTCCATATATAAAAAGCAAAACAGAAAAACCTCTAAGTTCTTGTAACATTTTCTAGCACATATCTTCACCAATATCACATGCATTTCATTCCAATTCAAGCATCATTCTTATATCATTTGACCTTCCATAGAACTTAGATTGTTACTTACCTATTATGCTTCCAATTTAACAAAAAATTCTAGATTAACCAATCCTCGCAGACAAGTAAAAATCAACGTAATTCTAAAGTGAAAGTGAGTTGGGTTTTTTTGGAGAACAAGGTGAAGACAACTTTGAACAGATTTCTTAGCTATTTGGTGTATGACTTAGGCGTGATTTTCATGCAGAACTTTAGCTAGGGTTAAGGCCAAAATATAGAGAAAGTTTGGAGCAATTTTGACGGAGAAAGGTGAGGGAATCAGCACAAACATTGTTGCTGAAATTTGCTCCATCATTATGCTAGTTGTCAACTTCTAAACTCATCATATGTCTTAAGGCATGTAATACATATGGCTAATTAATCAGCTGCCACTAATCCACATATTAGGTTTCCATTTGTCCCCTACTAAATCAGCCCACATGTCATTCCAAGATTTGTCCACATATCACATAATAATTGGTCCAATTGTAATTTAATTACTAGTCCATTTGTCACACATTTAACTATGCCAAATGTCACTCAATTTTAGGCTTAATCATCCTAATTTTCCATGTATCAATTTATCCTACCACTTGGCATTTTTCCTAATCCAAATGTACATTTTAATTCATCAATTTTCCAACGCATAACATTTAATTCCAATTTACTAATTGAAATCTAAACATACTAAAATTCAAGACATACCAAATCACAATTCACATCATGTTCACTTAACATTTTTCATACCTCGGGACATGTCAAATGAGTGCATATGGTTACTTGTAATGTGTTCAAATATCAATTCGTGTATGAATGCTAATTTTATGCATGTATATGCAATGCTTAATCTGGGGTTAAACCCTAAGCATATACCCAAAAATAGTATATTGCATCACATATTAGTTGAATAATGTAAACTATATGTTTTTTCTTAATCTATTTTTTCTTATAGTTTTTATTTGTGTGAACAATATTATCATTTAAATAAACATATTTTTAAATATTTTAATTTATTATTTTCATCTTTGAATCCTCTATTTTTAACAAATTTACTTTTAAAAATTATTAACTTTTATTAACAAAATCTTTAAATAATTGTTTCAAAATGTATAAAGAACCCCGCATCATTATCTAGGTGGTTGAAAAGCATTACATGTGTAAACAGTTAATTATAAATAAAAACTATAAAATGATAAATTAACTAGAGAAAAATTGAAAAAAAATCAATCTCATTTGTGGGTTTTAAGAAAACAAAAGAGAAGGCCTTCTACATTACAAGAATTTGAAAAGTCTTAGGTTAGAGTTTCTACAAACTCAATCTCATCTTCAACAATGAATCTCCCATTAAAGCTACAATTTGGAACATTGGTTTTAAACAAAATTAAGGTCTCATTGAAATTTGAGAAAGCTCATTCGAACTACAAATATTACCTAATAAAGTAAAATAACGTTAATTTTTTTCTATAAGTTAGTCTTATTCTAAATTTTTAATCTTTGAGTCCTTTCCCAAAAATTAATCATTTTAAAACTCTAGTTTTTGTTTCTCTAGTTTGTACCCTCTTTTAATTTTGATTACATTATTTTATTTTAAAGACTTTCATTTTTAGGACTTTTTTCTTAAATATGCCTTAATTTGTTTTTAATTCGGGCTACATTGCGTGTTTTAAAATAAAAATAAAAATCATTTTGCCATTAATATGACTACCATTTTGCTAATTAAAATGTAACATTTGAGTTCTTGACATATTTAGGCATAGCCACATAGGCTCTCTTTTAACAAACGTCAATAAAAACCTTATGTTGATATATATTATTTAAAAACCAAAACAAACTTAAAGAGAATTGAAAGACAAAAAAGAGTTAAAGAAGTCAAATTATATTTCTCTTATTATGCTATAATCATTTTAGTATAATTTTACCAAAACATACCAATATTGTTAAAAAAATATAAAACTATGATGAACAAGCAATTTAGAGACCTATATATACTAGAATAAGTAATAAATTTTCAAAATATCAATTCTAATGAAATCAATATAAAATAATTTTATTATCCAACTTAACAAAAAAAATGAAAAAAAGGATGATGATTGTTAAGGTTTTATTAATTGGGGAGATATATCATTTAAGGATTTATTTCACTTTAACTTGTAAATAAGTCTCTATTATAGTAAACATGGGTTTTGCATTAGTCAATAATCTAGTTTTTTTAATTAATTTAACAATGTTTAATCTTTCCAATCAAGTTAAATTAAACAAATTGTGATAATAAAATAAGAAACTTTAATATTTCAACCCTAGTATAGTAGTCATTTACTATAATCACTTAATCTTTTTAGGATGATTTTTTAAATAGTTATAATTACTAATAAGCATATGTACAAATAAATTTTAGCGAAATATTAGTAAAGACCTTACATGTAAAGAGAGAATAAATTATCTTGCATTATTTAAAGCTTTAATATCAATTTATCTTAGTTTTAAGATTTCATATTTTCCAAATGACACTATTAGATAAGTGAAGTCATAATTAATAGTTTTGATGATAAAAATACTAATATTAATTATTTTAAATACTCAAAAATAAGTAATATGTGAAGGATCAAGTATAATACAAATCAAAATGATCAATTAGGAAAAAATGAAACAAGTTAAATATCAAGAAATAAAATAAATAAAGTGGAGCAATAAAAGCAAAATGAAGTCAATAAAAGCAAAATCAAGCACTTTACTTATAATTCAATAAGTGTAAATTTTTTATCAACTTTTATTTGCTCATTTCAACATTATAAAGGTTTGAATATTGCATAATTAATTACACTTATGAAATATATTATATAATTTTTCATAATTGAGTGAAAATTAGAAAATATTTTAGTAAAACTTCTTAATTCTCAAAATACATTTAAAGGAAGCTTTTAAGTGAGTTTGAGTTGAGTATTGTCAAAGGGTTGGTGATGAAGATCAACTTACACCATTAACTATTTCCAATTATTCTTATGATCCTTTTCAAGGAGTTAGAAGTTTAATGACTAGGATAATGACCAAACATATGAAGCTAGCTTTCTAAGGATTAATCATATAGATAGATAAAAGGGTGATGTTCAAGAAAAAACTAATGCATTGCCAATCAAGATCACTTTTCTATATGTTGTTGAAGATGGAATATGATTAAAACTTGTAGAAGAAATCTTAGAGAAAATTGGATAATGTAAAAGAAAACAGCAATTATTGTCAATGTCAATTTGGCGTCAAGCACCAGTCTTGCACTAGATTAAGGAGGTTTAAGAAACTAAATTAAACAAACATTTGGTATTCTTTTTATGTTTGGCATTATAATCATTATTATTTTCACCCATAAAGTTCCAAAAGCTAACTAGCACTATTATGGAAGTTGGACAATCACCAACTCATAAATTAGTTATTTAATTTTGGAGGAACCTAACTTTTTAAAGTTGTTTAGTTCTTTTAATTATATTATGATAATATAGAAATATTCTTTTACTTTTTGGAATCTATTTTTTAGGGATTTGATGCTTATTAAAGATTGTCTTATTAATATAATTCATCTAAATGATTATTTGAAACTAATTTAGAGAGCTATCTCAAATTTGGTGAGAATTTTCTTTTAGTTTTTTAAACAAAAACTTAATCTAATCTTATCAAGGCCACTTGTAATGACAAAAATCATCATAACTTTGGCTTTAATTAGTGAGCTTGATTAGGTTTAAGTTCTTTTGCTTGATTTTGAAGATGATATTAAGGCTTTAACTCCTTATAAGTTAAGTTTTAGGTAGTTCCAAAACTAAGGATCGAATTAGTTAGGGTTTGACTATTGAAGAATTTAAGAGAATTATGAAGTTAATATTTCTAGTTGTTACATCAAACTATATAGGACATAATTTGATCAAATGAGTATTTTTGGTTGAGAAAAAACTTTTTAAAGAGGCATAGGTGAACCTATTTGAGGGATAGTTTGATCAAATACATGTTTGGTATGTTTTGAAATTTTTTATCAATATCTATTAACATAATATTAGATTTATGTTTCTTAGAGGAATTGGTTCACCTATAGGTAATATGGGTAGACTAAGTAAGGGTTTATGTCATATCATTCGATTGATAAGAATATATAGGCTGATCAAATTCTTTTTAATATAAATCAAATTTCCTCTGACCATGTAAGCTTGTCAAGCAAGCCAATTACTCACGCAAGGAAGAATATAATTCAATATGAATTTAACATTTTTTCGAAGAAGTGGTTATATGTACAAAATTAAGCCAAATTAAAGAAAGAGTTTTAGTTAGCTTAACTCAAGCTCATTTAGATTAGTAAGGGCTTATATGGTCCAAGCATGCTATCAATTTTTATCTAAAATTTCCTATTTTATTTATAATACGATTCTAGAATATTCTATTTTTGAATGTTATTCTAGGATATTGTTTTATGTTTTATGTTTTACTTAGCTCCTTGTATTTGTTTCCTGTTTGGTTTATAATATTATTTCAATATATTCTCTTTTTAGAATGTTATTCTAGGATATTTTCTTTTATGTAGCTGATAAATAGGCCATTTTGTAGAGAGAATAATTTGTTTTTTAATCATTAAAAAATAGTTATAGTTTTCTCTTTGATTCCTTGAAAAACTTTTCAAACTTGTCAGTTTATTTTCTTAAGAAATTTAATTCATCTTATAGCCTTAGTTCTAGTTTTGTATAATAATAGGTCAAGATCCGTTTATACCTTTGGTTTGTGATTATATATATATTCTATTGTTAATCTTATCTAACCTTTCTTGAGCTTTGATTACATAAATCAAACATACTAGTTTTTCAAAGTTTTATCCTTAAAGTTTACATTAGTTTTAGAGCTTTGGCTTTAAAATCAAATTATGTATCCTTTTAATATCTTTCGAACACACCGGAGTAGTGGTGAGCAAGGATTGTATCTACAGGGAATGTCTGAATAACTTTTGTAATTAAAAAATTTATGTATAAGATTGGAGGGGGTTTTGGTTGAATTCAATTAATGCAACACAATAAAACTAAACAACGGAAGAGAAATCAAATAAAACAAAACAAAATTGTTGGGATTGATCAATGGGTTTTAAATCCAGTTCTTAGTTCAATCTCGACCTTCATACAAATGCGCATAATCAATTGTCATGTTGTTCTCATACCTTTCTTTGAAACTATTAACTGTAAACTAATAGCAAACTCTGTTAATCCCAATTTTCCCTTAAATTGTAACTAATTAAAATGGGCTCTTTAATTAGGTCTAGCTATTAGACAACCCAGAATAAGCTCTTCAGATTTAGTTTGGCAGCCATATTACGGATTAGGTAAATATGTTAATCTAAGGAAAAACCATATAAGCTCGGGTCATTTAACTGATGTTATGTTATCCCTAATGATGCATGACCATTCGTTTACCACATATGAATTAGATTTACAAGAATTATGCATGGCAATCTTGATTTTAACAATGAATCCATATACAAATAATCTAGTAGGCCTATCTAAATCATTTATAAATAAATCTACACATGATAATATAGTTAATTCTAAAGAACAACATCAGTAAGATTAATCAATGCCCAAATATGTTCACCAACTTTGGTAAACCTTTGAGCTAAAAAGAAGAAGATAACCTACTCATAGCTCTCAAAAAGGAAAGGAATTTGCCTCTTTTTATGTGTATAATTTGTACATACCCTATTTGGCCTCTTTATTGCACTTTTTTGGTGCAAAATTAGTGTTACGTGATTAAATACAATAAACTACGTAGGCATATAAGTTTCTGGATATGTTAATTTTGAAGAAATCATGGAGTTACCCCTTTAAAATTGGATACTACATCATTGTGTAAACCTCTGCACGGGTGTTTGAGTTCGTATACGTTTCGAGTACGCTACACATTTCTATACATGACCATATAAGTCACAATGACTGTTATGCCCAAAAAGTTCTAAAATGACCTAAGCTATCATACTCGCAAGTATACGAGGTAGTTTGTAGTGATTACCTATGGTCGTCTCCCACGGAGGTGAAATTGGTCCACTCAAATTAATCTTGAACAAAAATAAAAACAGATGCAATCCTAAACACTCTATCCTGATTTGTTGAGTAAAGACTTTAAAGGAAATCACAAAATTAAACTGAAAAGTAAACGAAATTAACTAGGAGAAAAGCGAATAGATTAATCTAAGTGGAAGACTTTTGAAAATTAAGTTCACTAATTTAATCTCTTATGCATGATTAAGGGAAACGATTGGATATTTGTCTTACTAAAATTAAAAGTTGGGTTCTAAATTAACTCAAATAATGAACTAATCTAACTTTCGTATTCAACAAGTTATTATCCGAATTAATTATGGAAATCTGACTACTAATTACCACTTAAGTTAATATATTTCTAGTTCTTATCCCAAGCATCCATAGTGTCTCATTCCATATTAACTGCTCCTCTCGATCCTTCCTTTAATACTAAAATGATGCAAGGTTTGGTCATGCCATTACATCTGTTTAGCTCAGAAACTAAGATAATAAGTAAGACAACAAAACTGTAACTCATTCATGCATAGTTGATTAAAATAGCTACATTGATCATCAAGAAAAAGAGATCAGCCCATTATAGTATAAACATAGTTCATACTATGACATGATAACAAAGTAATAGTAGGTTAAGCTAACAAATTAATAAGTTCAGTAAATAAACAAGAAACAGAGCAAAAAATGAACAAAATAAGTAAACAAGGATTGGATGAGTGTGAAGGTGGTGATCTCCTGCCCCTCTCGAGCTTCCTGCATTAACTCTCACCTTCTGCTTCAGCTTCTTCTCGCCCAGATGCTCACACTGTCTTCCCCTTGATGCTATGTTTCTCTCTTCTTCCCCTTAGTTGGTTGGTCTCTACTTCCTTTCTCTCTTCTCAGACTTCTTTCCTTCTACTTGCCTTGGGTGTGTTTTGAGTGAAGAATGAAGAATGGAAAAGATATCGCCACCACCCTCCTCTCCTTTCTATTTGTAGCCTCGTCTAGGTTTAGGTTTTTGTGCCGCTTTAACCTGATAATTGTGCATTTATGTGTATTTTTATAAAGTATTTAGCATTTGTTTCTTGAATCGTAGGTTATTATTATTTTTTAGGGTTTATTTTGTATGTTTTGTTTAGTTTGATCTTCATTGTATTCTTTTATGTTTGATATTGATTTAGGGTAAGAATTGATTATTTTGATGTAGGAATGGAGGTGGCAACTTTTGTCATTGAGCTAGAGACGAAGAGAGGAGAAGAGAAGAGGAGGATTTTATAATGCAAGAACTCACGATCGTGGGATTTATGCCAATTCCCATGATCATGGGATGTCTAACTCGAGGATACACGCGTGAAGCACTAATTTGTTTGATTTCCATGACTGTATAAGGTTATAAACCCTATGGATGAGAGAGCTTTGGTAGAGACTTGCCTCTTTGAGTGAAAACATAGGTTTAGAGTCTTAGGAGAGGTAGGGATTCAAGGTTTTTCATTCACAATTGGGAAAAGATCACACCAATTTCGAATTTTCCAAATTTGGGCCAAGAAGAGGATTTTGATTCATTTAGTTTAATTTTTTCTCTTTTAACAATTGTGTTATTTGATTGTTGGGGATGTTATAGACATCATGAGTGGCTGATTCATTGATAGAGATTACTTTTGAACTTCTTGTTGAACTCCTATTTTGTTGATTCAAATAAATGAAGTTTTTGATGAATGATGAATTTATACCATACAATATATTGAGAAATTAAGTTGGGTAATTTGTGTAGGGTTATATGATGAGAATTGACACTTTATAGACCTGCATTCATCAAGTTAATTAATTAGTTAGAAGAGAGATCTTGGCTAATTAATTGATCACCCATAGGATAACTTAATAACTAGTTAAATTAGTATATTGATTTTGTAGACTGAGAGATTGCTTAATCATCTCCATTTAATTTGGCTAGGAACAATTAATTACACCTTGAGAGGAGGTAGTTAATACATTAGGATATCTTAGTTGAGGCAAAATTCAATTAACAAAATAGGAGGGAGATAAGATAGGGAAAAAGTGATTTTTAGTTGTTAAAATCTTGAATACCAAGTTTCTGTATTCTTGCGTTATTATTTGTGCTTTGTTGGTTGTTTAATTTAATTTAATTTTCCACTTTATTTCCATAAAATTTGGTTCTTAAACAAAGATCAATCTAAATTAGGTGGTGCTTAAGTACAATCCTTGTGGGATTTATATCTGCTTATTACTACAAGTCACGACTTATATACCTGCAGTTTTGAGCGTAAAACTAGAAGTTTGTTTTCCATTCAACAAGTTTTTAGCGCCGTTGTTGGGGATTGTTTCTTTAGCATCTCGTTTAGTTTAGGTTACTTTGATTTAAGAATTTTTGATACTTTTCCTTGTGTATTTGCAGGTACATGAACACAAGGAGCATGCGAATATCGACTGAATTTAGGGAAGAAGAGTTATCCGATATCACAAGATGCGAGTGAGAGTTGTGAAGAGAGAAGCGCCGAGACATTATAGAAAGAAATATGGCAAAAGAAAAAGAATAAGGAGCAGCTGAGAGGACATTGATGGACTTTATGAGGCCAGGTTTCAGTCCTCAAGGAGTTGCGAGGCTAATGATTCAAGCTAATAATTTCGAGATCAAGTTGGCACTCCTTAACATACTTCAAAGTAGTGTACAATTTTATGGGTTGTCTAACGAAGATCCCAACGCCCATTTTGCAATGTTTTTGGAGATCTGTGATACCTTCCGATTTAATGGAATGTTTAACGATGTCATGAAGTTGTGATTGTTTTCTTTCACTTTGAGAGATCAGGCGAAGGCATGGTACAACTCGCTTAGTTTAGGCCAAATCACTACTTGGGAGCAACTAGCCTAAGTATTTTTTGCAAAATACTTCCTGTTGACCAAGAAAATAAGGATCATAAGGGAGATAAAAAATTTTCAACAAAATGATGGGGAGTCTCTATATGAATTATGGGAGAGGTTTAAAGAATTACAAAAATTTTTTCCCAACTATAATCTTCCGAGGGAGTTCCTATTGCAGACATTCTATAATGGTGTAAATCAGAGCACAAGAGAAAGCAAAGATGCAACTGCTGGAGGTTTGATGAGAAAGACTATAGATGCAGCTCGTGACCTTTTGGAAGAGTTGGAGAGCAATAGTTGTATGTGGTCAAGTGAGAGAAATAGACTAGGGCAAAACGAGCAAAAAGGTATGATTTCAGTTAACTCCATTACAGTTTTATAGGTATAGCTTACAACCCTTACTAAGTAGTTGAGCAACATGCAAGGAGCATCTTCATCTATAACCAAAGCTATGCAATTATAGTGTGAGTTATGTAAGCAAAACAATCATTATACAGCAAAATGTATTTTTTTAGGAGCCAGTGGTACAAAACAGGTTAATTACTTGGGCCAGCCGCAATGAGGTAATAATCCTTACTCTAACACTTATAATCTAGGATGGAAAAATCACCCAAATTTTTCTTGGAGTATTAACAATACAGGTGGCTAAGTAAAACCATAAAGACCTCCTAGATTTTAGCAAGATCAACTTGGATCTATGGAGAACAAAATGGACAAGTTGATGGATGTTTTAGGGTCCAAACGGGCATCTCAAGAAAAGAACCAGAAGAGAATGTTTGCTAGTTAGGAGGAAAGTTAAAAGAGGATGGAGGAAAAGTTTGATCAGATTGTAAATAACCATGACTCTTTTATCTGCAACTTGGAGGTTTAGGTAGGTCAACTTGTTAATGTTTTGTCTTCTAGAAGTGTAGGTAGTCTACCAAGCAATACCGAGTCTAATCCACATGAACTAATCATGGCCATCACTCAAACCCAGGAAAAGAAATTTGAAAATGGAAAGGAAGATGGAGACAAGGGAGAAGGACAAGTAATTATAGAATTCCTTCCAAGTGAACTCGTAATTAAGCCAATTTAAGGAACCTCAATCTGAAATTCCATACCCTATTATAGCTCAGCAGAAGTCAATTTTAAGTAAGGCAATGAGGCATTTTAAGGAGGTTGAATCAAACAAGGTTAAGGACGTAATAGGACAACTACAAACAAGGCTCATAGTAAAGGAATCAACAAAGAAGAAGGTTAAGGAGCACAAAGCAGAAGGAAGACCTAATATAGCACAGGAGAAAGAAGGCCCAGGGGATTTTTACATTCCTTGTAGTATTAATGGAATAAACATAGATAGGACATTAACAAATTTAGGAGCAAGTATCAATATGATGCCCTATACCTTTAGCCAGAAGTTGGGGTTAGGAGAGTTAGAACACACAAAGGTGTTAGTAAAAACAACCAACAGAATAGTTTATCAACCTAAGGGGATTATTAAGAACGTGCAAGTATAAATTGATAAATTTATCTTTCCCACAAATTTTTATATATTGGATATTAAAGAAGATGTGGAAGCCCCTAGAGTCCTTGGATGACCATTCCTAGCCACTTCTTGCTCAATAATTGATGTAGATGGGGATGAACTAACTCTGAGGGTAGGAAAGTAGAAAATAATCTTCAAGTGTCAAAGAAAGACAATAGTTCTCCTCTACCTCCAACTAATATCAAGGAAACCGAACCTCGAGGAGAATGGGAAGATATTAAGGATCTTAGGAATGCATTCAAAAAGAAACAATCACGTAGAAGAAGGCGAAGGAAGGTGGAATCCATAGCATGGTAGCTCATGTGTAGATTGTAAGATCAGTGACTACACTACCATTGCACCATTCATTTGAACTACGTTAAGCACAAGGAGAGCATCGAGATACCGTCGTTAAAAAAATCACTGCATGGGAGGCAACTCATAGAATTTTATTTTTCTTTGAATGTTTGTTTTTGTTTACTTGTTTGCTTGATTTATTTGGTTGTGATTACGTTGATTTAAGTTTTCTTGGTGTTTATTTGAATTTTGTTTGAATTTTAACTTTGTTTCTCTTTAAATTTCTTGTTAGTTGGGTGATTTTGATGTGTTTACAGGTTATTTGAATGTTGAGAATGCCTGCTAAGCTTGGAAGAGGGTTAAGAAGTTGGAAAATTTGGAGTAACTGACGACCATGGGAATTGGTTGTTTCCCATGACCGTGGGAAGGCTATCCAGAAAGTTTTTGGATCCTTAATCCACGATCGTGGGAATGAGGTTGTTTCCTATGATTGTGGGAAGGCTCCCTATAAAGTTTATGGAGCCTTAACCCATAATCATGGAAATGATAGGGATTCCCACGATCGTGGGAACCCTCATTCGAAAATTTTTATGTTTCCCCCTTCTTTGTTCTTTGTTCTTTCTTCATTCTTTAAATTTTCACATTCTCTCTCTCTCTTAACACATGAACCCAGTCTCCCAATCTCTCAAATCCTTCATCTTTCACTCAAATCTTGGTATTTTCTGCACTTCTTCCATCAATTTTTTCATTCCTTTACATTTATTTCACATTAACCTCTCAAAAATCCAAGGATTTGGTAAGAGTTTCTCTTTCTCTTCAAAAAAAGTCCTCTCCTCTCTCTTGCTTATTTTTACAGATTTTTCTCCCGCAATGGATCCAAAGAAAATTGCAGCCCAGAAACCAATATGCCTTTATGTCTTTGGAAAAGTTAAACCAGATATGACGACCACTTTTCATGGCCCATTCCTTATTTATTCAGAATATAAAGGTATACGATTTCATGACTTTAAAGACAGAGAATTGATGCCTCTTAGATACTTTGATTTGGAACTATTAGAAACTCTAGGATTAAGGAGAAATATTGAGAGATTGGCTGTGAATATTGGTTAGGTTCGGTTAATTCGTTGTGATAGGTCGATATATCCTATGATGACTGTCGAATTTTTCACCACTGTGCACTACAATCCTAAAATGGATACATTCTGGTTTAAGATAGGTGGCCATGTTTATAAACTTGATTATATGGTCATTCGTGCATTTTTTGATTTATCGAACATTAAAGTTTTGGATGATCACGATGACTTTTATGTGGATGATTACTAGAAAATTCTAATAAGTGAAACCAATTTTGACTTTACGAATGCACTAAATACTTTAATTCGTAACACCGAGAACTTACCTCTGCATAAGTTTATATGCTTAATGGTTTTTAACAAAACTAAAAGTAATAAGTGCTTGGCTAGGGAACTTTTCTTCCTTTGGTATATAGATCGAAAAATCAAAATAAATACCCTTTATTGAATTTTTTGATCTATTGTGAGTTGTGTTAATAAGAAAAGCTCCTATTTTAGAATGTCATACATTGTTACTATTTTGGCTTTATTTTACAACCTTAATGTGGATAGTGTGTGTATGGCTAGATATGATGTTTTTGATGTGCCTTATTTGAGACGCTCTGAAATTTTGAAGCCCCATTCTATGGAGCTCGAAAATCCTCAACTGCATATAACCGTTAAAAATAGGAAAGGTAAGGATACAACCACTTCCCAATCATCCATGTCTCAAGTGCCCCCATAGCTATAAGAAAAAGCAGTGGAAAAGGAGCCAACCGTAGCAACAGAGGTCAACAAATTCCAACACATCCTCGATTAAATGGCCTTTAACCATTAACAAATGACGTTGCAAATTAATGTGCATGGCACCTAAATGAGGAATGTGCACAAGGAAAAACGGTATATGAAGAAGAAATCCATCAAATTCATCCAGAGGAATAATACTGAAGTCCCTTCTCCAACGCCTTCGCCACCATAATCTCAATGAGCCTTCCTTACCCTCAACTTTTTACATTGTTTTAATTACTTTGTTAGTTGTTTTGTCTTTTGTTTGGTTTGATTTCTTTTTGTTTGGTTTGATGTCATTTTACCTTATTTTGTGGTTGCCTTGACACATTAAGGACAATGTGTTCTCTAAGTATAGGGAGGTGACATTTGCTTTGTCAATTGCATTGTTTTAGTTTGTTTTAGTCACTGTTTGCATTTTGTTAAAAAGGATGCATGTTTTAGGTATATTAAGTTGTTTTATGTTGATTTGTGCTAAGCAATGGAAACACAATTGAATCATTTTGATTTGTTTTGCCATGAGATTCTATCGTGCTAGTTAGAATGAGATTGAATGAATGTTTGAACTCAGATTAGACTACTTGAGTAAAGAGTGAACCATGTTGAGTGATGAAAAGTCGTTGGTTACATGAGCTTACTTAAAATTTGACACTTGAGCAATGAGGTAGTGTAAAGAGGTATAATGAATTTTCATTTGAGCCAATGTGAGGATTAAGCCTATATAACTCCATATATAGTCATTTTATTTCTTTGTTTGTGCGATACTTTCTTATGTTATTACTTTCAGAACTTGTTTTGAATCGGTTTGAGTCTACTGGATACATGCTTAATAAAGATGATTAAGGCACTTTTTGTATTAACCCTTGGCTTAAATGACCTACCTTTTATTATCCCTTGTTACCCCTATTGAGCCTTAACCATTTTGTTTCTTGAAAACACCCCAAATTTTAAAACCCGAAATCTCATTAACCTACGTATTCATAAGCTTAGTATAATATTAAGTGATGCATTAGTTGGGATTTTTGCTACAAATTTTTTCGAGATGAGTTTAGTGATATTTCTACTCTTGAATCATAATGTATTTAGTTGCTATTTTGTTTATTATTTCTTCCATGTTATTAAAAAGAAAAAAAGAGAAAAAAAGAAAAGAAAAGAAAATGGAAGAACACTTTAGGAGCATCAAGAAGTGCAGAGTAGTAGTATATTTACATTTATATATCTCAAATTATGTTTTGTTATCCCTTTGTCCACTTATTACTTTACGAATGCTTATGTTACACCCTTTACCCTTTTTACCCACCTTAACCTTTACCACATTACAACCTAAAACAAGTCCTTTTGATTTATTTATGCATGTAATCAACGTGGAGGAGAATTGGTGTATTAGCAAGCCTATGGTAATGTAGTTTCCTGTAGGAAGCTTAAGTAAAACACTCACCATCAAACACTTGAGAGAAATGAGTTAAACTATGAGGAAGATTCATTTTGCATCTATACTTATCTTTTAGTGATGGTGCCATATGTTGAGTTTACTTATGTACACTAATGAAAAGTAATCATGATATATGTAGTAGCTTAACATTTGAGTTGGCTAAAATTTGAGGGATTGCATATTTCAATCTTTGTGAAAATGAAGTGATGGAATTGATTGTTTGTATTTGATTTTGTTTGAGGATAAGCAAAGATTTAAGTATGGGAAAGTTGATAGTTGTGCATTAGTGTGTGTTTTTCTAAAGTATTTAGCATTAGTTTCTTGCATAATAGGTTATTATTATTGTGTTTTAGGATTTATTTTGTATGTTTTATTTAGTTTGGTCTTCTTTATATTCTTTTATGTTTGGTATTGATTTAGGGTAAGAATTGATTATTTTGATGTAGGAATGGAGGTGGCAACTTTTGTCATTAAGCTAGAGACGAAGAGAGGAGAAGAGAACAGGAGGAATTATAATGCAAGAACCCACGATCATAGGATTTATGCTAATTTCCACGATTGTTGGATGTTTAAGTCGAGGATACACACATGGTTTACTTATATTTTAGGTTTTCATGACTATATAAGGTTATAAACCCCTATAGACGAGAGAGCTTTGGTAGAGACTTGCCTCCTTGAGTAAAAATGCAGGTTTAAAGTTTTGGGGGAGGTAGAGATTTAAGGTTTTTCATTCACAATTGGGAAAATATCAAACCACCCCAATGCTAGATATTTCATATTCAGGCTAAGAAGAGGAGAAGTTTGATTCATTTATTTTTCTTTTATTTTTTCTCTTCTAGCAATTGTATGATGGATTATTTGATTGTTGGGTATGTTATAGACATCATGAATGGCTGATTTATTTACAGAGATTACTTTTGAACTTCTTATTGAACTCCTATTTGTTGATTCAAATAAATGCAGCTTTTGATGAATGATGAATTTATACCTTTCAATATATTGAGAAATTGAGTTGGGTAATTTATGTAGGGTTGTACAATGAGAATTGGCACTCTATAGACCTACATTCATTACATTAATTGATTAGTTAGAAGAGAGATCTTGGATAATTAATTGATCATCCACATGATAACTTAATAACTAGTTAAATTAGTAGATTGATTTTGTAGACTGAGAGATTGCTTAATCATCTCCATTTAATTTGACTAGGGATAATTAATTACACCTTGAGAGGATGTAGTTAATACATTAGGACATCTTAGTTGAGGCACAATTCAATTAACAAAATAGGAGGGAGATAAGATAGGGAAAAAGTGATCTCTAGTTGTTAAAATCTTGAATTCCAAGTTTCTGCATTTTTGCATTATTATTTGTGCTTTGTTGGTTGTTTAATTTAATTTAATTTTCCAATTTATTTTTATAAAAATTTGGTTTTTAAACAAAAACGAATCTAAATTAAGTGGTGCCTAAGCACAATCCTTGTGGGATCGATATCTGCTTATTACTATAAGTCACGACCTGTATACTTGCAGTTTTGAGAGTAAAACTAGTAGTCTGTTTTCTATTCAACACAATCCACAACTGGACTGCATAAGAATTTGCACGGGTATGTGTGAGGTGGTCACGGTGATGATAGGTTTAGTCACCTTGGTGACTAACTTGTCATAGTGGTGATATGTTAAGTTACCATCGTGACTTAACATGTCACGATGGTGAGATGTTTAGTCACCACTGTGACTAAGCTTGTCACGGTAGTGATAACTTTAGTCACCATCTTTCTTTTTTTTTAATAAATACAACTTAAGAACTTGAAACTCATAATACTCCATGAACAACTTATTCTTTGCATATTTAGCCAAAATCAACAAGCAATTCAATTCATATAACCCTCAACAAGTGTTATAGAAACTCACTCCACTCTCGATCCTCTCAAGCATTCAAAGGTAGGGTATATTCACT
This sequence comes from Erythroxylum flavicans, assembly GCA_027576715.1. Classification (NCBI taxonomy): domain Eukaryota; kingdom Viridiplantae; phylum Streptophyta; class Magnoliopsida; order Malpighiales; family Erythroxylaceae; genus Erythroxylum; species Erythroxylum flavicans. The sequence goes on from JANZXP010000005.1 coordinate 34,213,761, forward strand.
CATCATTCATTTCATACAAAGCATATACCATAAGCTTGCTTACTAATCCATTCTCCACCACCCATATCAAACATAAACATCATTTTGAAGGTCTTTATTTTGGTTGTAATGGGTCGAGCTAAGGGTAGGAAAAAGGAAACTTGTAGTTTAAAACTATAACAAAAATTAAGCATTTAAAATAATTCAAAACAATGAACCATAAAACACTCAATTATTTCCTCTCATTTAACAAAATTAACACTTCCCTTTTTTTACTTCTCTCCCTCTTCTTTTCATTTTCTAGTCATCTTCTCTTGCTTCTTTTCTTTTCTATTTCTTTTTCTTCTTTTTTTATTTTTACCTCTTTTTTTCTATTTTTTATTTTTACTATATTTTTCTTTTTGTTTTTTTAGATCAAGATCAAGTTTATAAGAGAAAAATATAGAGGAGAGCTACAAATTATTACTACCCTACCTATTCGTAACTCAAAAGCCAATTATATGCATTCCCCTACACTTGTTCAAAAAATTATTCCCTAAAGCCAATCATACATATTCAAATGCTCAACTTGCTTTATGGTAAGTACAATGAAAATGATAAAAAATTAATGTCAAGGCTCATATTTTGGGTTTAAAGAAAGAAAATGTTTCATGTTAAGCTCAAGGGTTTGCCATGGTTGTATGCATCACATGCATGTGTATGCAGCGGAACTATCAAAATGTAGATTCTAACACCATGACAACCCGAAAATCACAGAATCATACATGCATGCATGGATATGTAAAGAACATAAAATATAAAACTTTTTACCTTTTGTTTCTCCTCCTATCTTGTTGCTTCTCCTTGCTTGGGTTGTTGCAAATATCAAACCCTTCTTTAGTCACCCAAGAACACGTAAAGAAGATGAAGAAACAATGTATAAGGGTAATTTGAGCACCAAACTAGATAAGTTCTAATAGATGCTCAAAATGATGAAAGATAGATTAAGAATCTTATTGTATGCACTTTGATTCATACAACAATTGCATAAATTGCAAGATCAAGGTTCTTGATACCTCTCTCTCACTCTAGAACTCTTCTAAAGCCCTTATGCTCTCGCTTGAGTGTGTAAGAAGTGGTAAAACCTTATGTACATAAGTGAAGAGCTCACTTATGTACCATTTCATGCCCTCTGTCACGATCGTGGCCAATAAGCCATGATTGTGGCCTAGGCTCTCCTTCGGCCACGATCGCGGCCTACTTAAATTTGGCCATATACACTATGTTTTTCATCCAATCTTTTATGCGTATGACCCTTAGGTTCCTAGTTATTTTAGGCCCTTGAATTAACTCTTAATTCAGGATGATGCCAATTTACTAGAATATAAGTGGATTAACACATGAACTCTTCGATAATTTACTAGAATATAAGTGGATTAACACACGAACTCTTCGATAGTTAATTGTCCACTTATGAACCTTTCTATAGACAATTACTGTGCAATTCGTCCTTTTACCATACTATACCCTACTTGGTTCGGAGTATGGGCTATGTGCCATCTCCCACTAGACTGACTACGTCACATCTAGTCTAAGTGATGTTAATTCTTGTCCTAGGATCTCATTACTCTTATGTGTCATTGAAGAATCTCTTTATCACACACAACTGCTCTGGCCAGAGAATCTCGAGTAATGACCCCAACAAGAGGCCATCGGTATCTTCTCCTTCTATCAGGAGTGGTGAATCCTTTACTAGCTACCTAATTACCTTCGAATACCAGTAACTGTATCCAATCACCACCCTAAGAGCAACCTCGTCATGAGGTAACAAGGAATGATGTCAAAGAATAGGATTAGTATCCAAGATATCCTTGAGTACCTCAAGTCTAAGGATATTTGCACCATTGCTAT
>JANZXP010000005.1:34217197-34236075 GCA_027576715.1 Erythroxylum flavicans
AAAAACAAAACCGTGAGAGCGCGAGGCCCGAGAGGCCGAGGCTCAAAGCGGACAATATCTGCAAGCGGGTGGTCTGGACTGTTACATAATCAACCTCATAGTGCAGCGTACGAGAATCGCTACAATTCAAAGTGGAGCAACTCTACATTTATAGATGGAAAGATTATGCTCAAGGTGGATATTTACAACACCAAGCATCTCCATATAACGAGCCAGCTCTGGAAGATAAATTGATGGAAGCCATTGTTGAAATGAAAGATGATTGACACAAATTAGAGAGCAAATAAAAGATAAGAGTTAACTTCATGAATGAAGGGACATTTTAAAAAGAGCTTCTAGAGGAATAAGAAAATGTTACAAACAGACTAATAGAATGCCTTGCCAAGAGAAAGAGTAGCTAGTCAGCATGAATTCAATAAGAGACTTCCTTCACTTGCATATGATGAGTATAATCCAAGCTTCCAACCATCTTAGAGTGAAGAAGGTGAGGAGGTAACTGCTACTCTGAGAGATGTGATGATTGACTATATTCAAGATTCAAATATAAGGCATCGGGAAATAGAGGCTCGTATACAGAATATGGTGAATCAAATCGATCAGCTGATGGATATATTATCTGACTTTGTCCAATTTTACTAAAACTGATACTATCGACTGAGAGGTAATCACCCTTAGTAGTGAAGAAGAGTTTCTTGAAGAAGAAGACAAAGAATCCTCCATCCAAGAAAGTAGAGGAGTGGAAGAAGATAACTAAAGAAGATGAGTTAGAAACCTCTGTCCAAGAAGAAGAAGAAGAAGAGTGGATAGAGGTGATTGAGGAAGAATCAATGGAGGAACTAAGTAAGGAAACCACTAATAAGATGTTAGTAGTGACCTTAAGTACGAAGGGTTTTCACTTCCTCGAAGACAAATTGTTCGAGCTAGCCGATGATATAAGGAGTTTTGTTATTCCTTGCGTTTTTAACAATTTGTCATTAAAAAGGGCATTAATGGAGTATTTTGGTTTTATTAATCTAATCAATTATGTCGTTCTGATTATCTTGCAACATGTGGCTTACTTACGGGATACCAAACTACTTTGTGGACAAAAGGGTGGAAGCAGGCTGCTAATTACCGACGTTAAAGAAGCGTTGTATGGGAGGCAACTCATGAATCATGATAAATTTCATTTTATGTAATTTTCTTTTCATGTTTCTTAGTTATTTTCATTATTGTTAGTTTTATTTTCTTTTACTTTTTATTCCTTTTTCATTTATGTTTTGTAAGGATGTTAGTGTCATATTGGATAGACCAGAATAAGAGAAATCTTCATAGTCAGGAAAGTACCAAAAATTCTCTCACTTATTTTTAATGCTTATATTGTGTACATTAAGGGCAATGTACACCTTTAAGTATGGGGATGAGATTAATGACTTTTTAACTAATTTTCTCTAAGCTTATTGTAATCTTGATTATAAATTTTATTAATTGATATCTTGAATTGGTTGAGATCTGTCCGTGACTACTATATGTTATTGTTGAATATTGATTTGAATTGGTGTGCAAAGGTTAACGGTTAGAATGAAATTAATTTTTTAAGTCATATTTTTCGTAATCATTGAATTTTCAAATTGAATGATATTGCATATTATTAGCACACATATACCCATCTTTTTTGTGAGCTTTTAAGACTAAGAGCAAATTTCCAAAATTTTTAAAGCTCTTGTTATTCTTACATGTGTGTGATATTGTGCATAGTAGGATAATTTTTGGAACTTGCTTTTATTATGCACGTTGAACCATATTTGTGAAAATTAGAAACATTAATATGAAAAAGGTATTTAGATTTACCAACTTGTTTGAGCCCTTTTCTTTGAAAATTATCATACCCAAAAATTGACCTTTAGGAATAATCAAGTTAAGCCTTAGCCTTTTTCATTAATTAAACTCACATATTAAGCCTTATTCCTATTTTTCTTTAAAGACCTTTTTATTGTTTTTAACCCTGAGGGTTATTTACATTATTTACTTATTTGAGACTTGAAATTTCTGAAAGGTCCAATATTTGTTAAATTGTGGTACTGATTGGAATGCTGAAAAAAAAGCAAAAGAAAAAATTAAATTAAAAAAATTAAAAAAAGAGTTTAGAAAAAAAGAAAGAAAAAAGAGAGAAAAGAATAAGTATATAGTACCATTAGAGTAGCATTGAAAGGACCTGTATGTTTTATAAACAAGTCTTGTAATGTTTTCTTAAGTAAATTTCCTTTACTTAACCTTTTTATTAACTCAATCATACCGTACCTAAGCCTTATTACAATCCTATAAAGACCTTTTGATTTTTTTAGTTTGTACATAAGTGGTGGAGATGTTATTTCATTGCAAGCATGTGGTAAGAATTCTACAATGCATTGATTGAAAGTTTTGACACCTTTCACCCTAAACACTTGAGTGCATTGAGTGAAATCTTGGTAAGGATGTAAAGAAATATGCTTTTGATTTCAATGCAATTGTTGATGTGATTCCTATTAATACTACTTAGGAAGTTAACTTTAGGATAACTTGATTCTGCTTGTATATTAATTTGATTCAATAGGTTATGATTATGTATAGGATGAATGGACAGGTTGAGATTCATGATGGATTGATGTTGTAGATTTATAATTTGGATTATGGTTTGCTTGAGGATAAACAAAAACTTAAGTGTGGGGATGTTTGATAGATGAATATTTGATTATATTTTACCACCCATATTTGATGTATTTTGCTTAATATTTGATACTTTTCTTTTATATTTGGTACTTAATATGCTTTAAGTGTGTTTACAGGAAATAATTGCCTTCGTGGACGTAAAGGAAAAGAATTCGGGAGAAAACGTGGCAAAAATAGGAAAAACAGTAATCTGGAAAAAGTGTGCAACTGTGCACTTCTGCATGCTTATGCACTTTCATAATATTCGACGTTTTCCAATTATGCACGTTCATGTGCACGGCTATACACACGACTATGCATATACCAAAGACCTAGAACTCAATATAAAAGTGATGTTTTGTGGACAGAAGAAAATGGGAGCCTTTTAGATATGATTCCAAATGTGGAGAGAGTCCAGAAGGAATGATTTTGGTCCAAAGAAATATAAAATATGAAGATTTTGTCGAAAGATCCATCCGAACACAAGATCAAGCCTCTAAATTGTGAGAAGATTTAATGGAAAACAATCAGGGAGATTTAGAATTATAAACCCATTGTTTTCAATTCATTTTTCTTTCAGTTTATGTTTGATTTTGTGTTTGATAATATGTAACGAAACGTTTAGTTAGTATTTAGGTTGATGAATGTTATGTTAATACTTTGATATGATTTGATTCCTTTATTAATGCAATTAGGTTAATTGATTATTGCGATCTAATTACGTGTTTTATTGATAATCTGATTTCATAGAAATTAAGAAATCTTAGTGTGAATAGATCTACCATAATTAGAAGGAGTCGATTGCAACCCTTGAGATAAGATGACATAAATCTTTCGGATTAGGATTAAACCTAATAGAGGAACTTATAAATCAGTAACGTAATCCTATAAGATTTAACCTAAGTAATTTGGTTAGAGACCTTAGGATTAGTTATTAGTAGACTCAAGGTCAGCTATTAACACACCATAGGATTTTCGACTGTCTAATGCATCAACAACACAATTGCATGATAAAAGATCAATCTATTAAGGATTTAAGGGGATTTGAACCTAGATACTAATTTTTAATAATGATAATTTTCTAAGTGAATTCCACTATCTTTGAATTTATTATCATTTCCTATTTCTTTAATTGTTTTAGTTTTTATTTTGTTTTTATTAAAAATCTAAAATCAATCAGTAGGCTAGAAAATAAGGGAAGGGTAATTATTAATATTCGTAGTCTTCATGGGATAGACCCTTACTTGCCGGTACTAGTTAAAGCTACGTTGTGCACTTGTGGTTTATTACAATATTGATTATTATGCTTTAGGTCAATCATGATGCACTATTACTAAACTATGGGCATAAATTAATGCAATCTTTCTATTGTGATGTAATGTGAATACTCCATCCTTTAAGCAAGAACCATATGTTATCTTTCAGCACAATGGAGTTTATTTTAGTTTCCAAAATGATCAATTAGAATCAATTTCTTGCTATTACAAAAGTCACTAATTATTTGTTATTTTCAAGTTTTGTTGTAGCTCCTAACATTTCATCCAATAATAGTCATTAAATAGAGGAAGAGGATGAATGGTTCTTCTTAGGCTTTCTACCTAGCTTCTTTTCATTATATGTTCTAAATCCCTCATCCTTGTTGTTGTTCTGGATAAGAGTTGAGAATGTAACTTATGGAATTGCTTCCTAGGGATTACTAGGTGAATGATCGATTATAAGAGATTATATTTTGATTAATGCTAAGGGTTACATGGGGAGTTACGTTAATATCTCTCTTGTGAGGCTTAATGTTTTCATAATCATCTAGATTTTGCATATATATAACTCCATTATGTCTCGTTTGATCAATCTTAGTACTTGACTATTCAGAGTGCAAAGATTGAGTTAAAGCTCCTAAAGCTGGTTATTTTTAATTAAATAAAACATTTGAAGCAATGATATGGCCTGACTTGAGTGCTGGTTCAGAATTTTGGAAAATAACCTCTAGACTCATTAATTTACTATAATTCCCTATATGAAACCTTTTACCTATGGCTCTTTATTGTTTTATTTTTCCTTTTCTTATGTATTTTTATTGATAATTAACAAGGATGTCATCTTCCTTTAGCTTGCCTCCGTCTTCCAAACACCTAATCTTAATTATTTCTTATAGATGACAATTCATTTTTTACTTTTGTGCAGATCCTGGTATATCCAACTCTCTTCATGACTACAGTTTATTCATCTAGGCATAATAGTTTGCCTATTGAGCTTAATAACTAAGGAAAGCAATATACCAATATTATACTAGTAAGTTGTGAAATTTGACCCATATGGGCATATGCTTTAACTTCATGTTTTTCAGGTTCATTCTAAGTCTCCATCTTAGTAAGAATAGTGGTTTTCCATTAATGTGTCATGATTGTGATTTTATGATCTTCAGCATATTGTAATTATAGAGATTTTTTGGTAAAATACTTATTGGAGGATTTAAAGAGGAATAGGTCTTCCTTATTGATAAGTACACCATTAAGCTAAGCTTTTTCTAGTCAACTATTTCCCATCTCTGTATAACAGGGAAAGCAAACAATTTTACCTTACTAAAATACTTGACTATTTCAAATCTCCAGTCTTGAGCACTTCTAATCTTTGAAGGGAGGTTACAAGCTTCATCTAGCTCTGGTGGAGCTAAAGATGAAATAAGTGTTGGGATTGAGGAGAGAGATGGAGTTGACAACTTCAAAATGGAAGAGGAAGTGGAATTTCACGACTTACTAGCAGAAAAAGGCTAGGGCAGGAAAGGAGTATGTTAAAAAAGAGGCTACTTGAATTAGTGAGAAAGGAGTATCTTTAAAGAGGCAGGTTGAGATAAAGGTAGGTGTTGGCATTATTTATGAAGAGGAAGGAGCGATGAAAAATGACATTGGAAAAGGAATGAGGTTAAAGAGGGAGGAAAGAATTGGTAAAGAAGCCAAGTTTATTGCTACGAATAATATAATGAATAATTGGTGAAGTAGGCTTAGATGGGAAGCATTTAGGGATCAATACTTAGCCGAGAAAGGAGACCTAGTAAGTCCAGAGAATGTATTTGGTTCCATTTTCAGAAGGAAAGAAATTAGAAGAGTGGCTAGGGTCGCATAAGGTAGTTTCCAAGATCGAAATGAAGCTAAAAAAATAAAGAACCAAAGAGAAAAGAAAGGTATGGGAGGCTTTTATGGTGAGGCTAGAGAACTTTTTCACTCAACTAAAAACCAATTACCAATTCCAAAGTTACAGTCAATAGTAAAATTGTTTTAATGTGAAAACAAAAGAGAAATTACACCAAAACACATACTTAACTGTATTAAAATTATAATTTTTGTTTGAGCAAAATTGTATCAAATGTTAATAACAAAGCTACAACAGTAGATTTAAGATAATTGGGTATAATATAATGACCAAAATGATAGAGTATATTCTCAAATAAGAGTTGTTCGATTTAGGGATGGCATTACCGCTTTCCAAATTCACAGGCTTCCGTTTTCCAGTTTACTTTTTTCCCTTGGTATTCTTTATATTTAGTATGGGCCTTCCATATAAGTTTGTGCTATTTATGTACCAAGTGTTCTTGCTGACCTGTTAGTCAAAAGCTAGCTAATACTTTCTCTTTTCCAGTTTGATATTGCATGTTATACACAGACAGAGCTGGTTAAACATCCTCAAATTTATGTGTAAAGCTTTCTTTTAAAGAAATGATTATAAGAAATGCCTAGGTATTTGATCCACAAGTTAAACATTGTGAGCATGACTGCACACACATTTAAACTCGAGGGCCTTCAGAATGCATTAATCATTTCTAGCGAATTGTAAAAGTCTTCCTTGAAAGAATGTATGTACCCTGATATATGTACTGAACATAGCATGCAATATAACATTTAGGTTGACTTTGATCCTCAATTATGAGATTTGACACTGCTCAGTTGGCCAGAAGAACTAGAATATGCAACAAAAGTGTTGGATTGGTTACCATATTGCTTAAAGTATGTTCTACTAGAAAATGCGGAAGCAAACCTTGAGAAGATTGCTCTTGTTGGACAGATTAAAGGTAGGAAAGCAGCATTTGCGTTAGCCTTATAGGCATTTAGAGACCACTTCACTAGCTAAAATTTCCATCACCGTTGTCATAGTAATGTTATTTATGAGGAGTAAAAAGCCTAAATGTATCGTAACAAGCTGCAACCTCCTAAACAATTTATGTTCTTGAGTAATACATTCTGATATAAAAAAATAAAATTTAAAATTCATTGTATCCTTTTTTCAAAACGTGAAAGAGATGCATTATATTTGTATCCATTCAAAACGTTTTGATATTAACGGTAAGAAGGAAATATAAACCATAAAAGCATCCTTTTGATGTGTGTGTCTATGAGTGGGGCTCTTCGGTAATGAAATTGGAAAAGAGGAGAGTCAAAGAGAGGAGACAGTAAGGTACTATTTTTCTCGACCACACATATCAACGCCAGTATCAGTAACTCCTTTGTCGCAAACCTATGAATATCATATCGGATTTGATATCAAATTAATTTCTAGTATAATAATGTATCAGTACTGGTCAATATCAAGTACTATTTTAGGTAATTTTTTAAATTTATAAAATAATCTTTAAATTTTTTAAAATTTACAAAATAGTTCATTAATATATTGTACAGCTATATACTATATACTTTACAAGTTTACATTACCCCTATTTCAAAAATTATAATAATAAATAATAATCAAAATTAATAATTTAATACATAGTCAATTCTAATAGTTGCTTTTTATATAAATATGATGTAATTTAAATTCTTTTAATTTAGGTTCTTTTTATTAATATGTATATTAATCTGAAATTGGCTTTCTCTACCCATTTGGATTATTTATGTTAAATTAAATTTAAAATTTAGTTTTAAGGACCATTTTAAAGGTAAATTAAGGACAACAAACGATTGGTGAAAAGGAAACTAAATCGAAATAGCTAAAATGAAAAGGAAGGAAAAAAAGAAAATCAATGATTGAACCAAAACAAATTAAATGAAAGTGAGAAGAAAATGGAATAGAATATTCCTGGGTTTTCATCTTTTGCGAGTTTTTACAAACAAAATCCCACGCATGTGAATGCTTTTATGTTAAAATTTATAGTTATGTCAATAAGCACATACAAATATCCAATTTGTGATGGTGATTGTTTAGTTCGTACAAATCCATCCGGTAAACGACCATTCAGACTTTTAACAAAATAAAGAAAGAAGGGAACTATAAGCAATTGCTGGAAAAGAAGAACTACCCCATATGTGTTTCATTTCAGGTAGGCACTTTTTTTTGTGCAAGTTGAAGTTCTTTTGATATCTATCATCTGGGTGTTTTCACTTTCACCTTCTTCTGTTCCTTTTCTTTTGTTGTTACTTTCCGTTTTTGGGTGCGTGGGGATGTATGATCCTTTGTAGTATTTACGTTAAACGTTGTAGATATCTAAAATTGAAGGTTTCATGGTCTTGAGTTTCGTTTCGATTTCTGTCGGATTATAATGGTTTACGCAGCAATTTTATACGGTTTTATGATGATCTTTTGTTGCTTCTCCCCCAATATCTCATTTTATGTTTTATTCAAGTTTAGGAAAGTGTGATCCATTCGTTTGCTTGATGGGAGTCTGGTGAGAAAAGAAAAAGAGAGACCATAGAAAGAGGAGGATCGGGTGGGGGTGGGTGGAACAAAAAGAATTAATTATTTTGTTTGGCTTCTATTATTAGTAAAAGAGAGCCCATGCTCATGGAGAATTGGTTTTTGGGCGTGTGACATGCATCTTAATAGTTCGAGACAAGCTTGAAGTAAGTTTTTCTTTTTGTGCAGGTTCTTCTATCAGAATAAAGACGAACAGTAAAGGACTTCTTAGTTTTTGTACGCTTTGATTTACACAGCCGTTTGAGGATGGGGACTTATGAGGCAGTTCTGCAAGTTTTGTACGGGGCTGGCCCCTGCATGTTTACTTCAAACCCATATTTTAGCAATTCTGTTTTAAAATTTCCTTCTAAACTTCGTGTAAAATCTAGAAGCAAAAGAGCTTCAAGACGTACAGGCATGTCTAAATGTCCAAGAATTTTGCAGAATCACATAGAAAGTTATTGGTTTTCAGGGTTAAGTAATGGTGGTATGCTTCAGATTGCAGCAGAAGCTGATAGATTGCAGTCTCTATGTTGTAAATGTCAGCGTGCAGAAAATGTTGGTGGATTAACTACTGAAGATGGAAATGGTAAATGGTTTGTAGACAGTGCAAAGACATTACATGTAACGGGTGCTGTGGATGCATCGAATGTTTTAGAGTTTGGGAGTATTCAGCAGTCAATACCGGAAAGACAGGACTTGAAGTCCAATGGCTTTGCCAACCAGGAAAATGGGAGTTTGACAAGCAATGGTGCCGTAGAAACAGTTAAAGATACCCCTGGGAAGGTTAGTGTAGATTCAACAGCAGATGAAGCATGGGAACTATTGCGGGATTCTATGGTTTATTACTGTGGCAGTCCCATCGGAACAATAGCCGCCAACGATCCCACCAGTTCCAGTGTATTGAATTATGATCAGGTCTTCATTAGAGACTTCATACCTTCTGGTGTTGCTTTTCTTCTGAAAGGAGAATATGATATTGTTCGGAACTTTATCCTCCATACACTTCAGTTGCAGGTAATTCATAGCTCAATTTACTAACTTTATCTGTCAACTGATCCTCATATAAGGCCTTTTTGTTACTCTCACTTTTCTTCTTTCAATTGCTGATTTATGGTTGCACACAGTGGTCATCAGCATTGTCTTTGTATTTTCATTTTTGTTCTACTGCTGTCTTTTTTTTTTATTGTTAAATTATCCTTTTAATTTGTTGACATTCTTTTTACCCCTATGGATAATTGTTGGTGAAATATGTGATTAAGGTTGTGATGAAATTTCCAGTGAGATTTTATTTCTTACTTTTCTAATTAGTTGGAGGAGAATTTCTATATCAGTTGCTTTGAGTACTTGTTTTGGTTTGTCTTAATGTGCCTTCTTTATCCTCTTCCTGTGACCATGGAAAAATAAGAATTGTTTCTGATGAAACCTAGGATGCAAGTGTATGCATAATTGCACATATTTGGTCAAATAGTCTTGGTTAAAAGTTTTTGTGATTGTAATGTTAACATAATTTTGCCTTATATGCTTGACTAAGAATGATAGCACCTGTGCAGGATTTGGCTTACAAACATGTTTGTACAAAACTTAGAACATTACATTCATACAGACACAATGGCAGCTGCTTCATAAAAATTTAGCATTTTCATCTTTTTCCGAACCTTGTTGTCAGAGTGATAGCATGTTATACAACTTTATGTCATATTTGGGACAATGTTCCTATGTTTATTCTCCATATTTATATATTTAAGTTTATAATTTCAGAGCTGGGAGAAGACAATGGATTGTCACAGTCCTGGCCAGGGATTAATGCCAGCTAGTTTCAAGGTGCGTACAGTGCCTCTAGATGGTGATGAATCTGCAACAGAAGAGGTATTGGATCCTGACTTTGGAGAGGCAGCAATTGGCCGTGTTGCACCAGTTGACTCTGGTATTACAATTTTGTAATACATATATTTCCTTTGAAAAGGTGTTTTCCTTTCACCTTCCTGATAGGTCGTTTTGTTTTGATGTCAGGACTATGGTGGATTATCTTATTACGTGCATATGGAAAATGTTCTGGTGATCTTTCAGTCCAAGAGAGGATTGATGTGCAAACTGGAATTAAGATGATTCTTAGGCTCTGTCTTGCTGATGGTTTTGACATGTTCCCAACATTACTGGTGACAGATGGCTCTTGTATGATAGATCGCCGAATGGGAATTCATGGTCACCCTCTAGAAATCCAGGTAATTTGTTTTTGTTGTTCACTTATATCAGTTAGAAGCTTTCCTTTTAAAAGTCAGATTTTCAATTCAATTGATAAATCTCATGAATATTGCGCTCAGTGAAATGGGCACAATAGGAAAGGAACAATATCATTGGCTTTCTTATCTTGTAGGTACTCTGTATTCCTTCATCCTTGTCCATTGCAGTTCTGGTGCAAAAGAAAGATGATTTGCAGAATACAGGCAACCTCGACAAATTGACTAGATAATCAGTTAACTTTTAGGTTTATTTTGTGTGCGATATGTTATGAAAATCTTATATTTGTGTGCCATATGTTATGAAAATCTTATATTTTTAGCAGTCTATGTGGATCTCCTTTATGCTGTTTTTCCTTGCAGGCACTATTTTATTCAGCATTAGTTTGTGCACGGGAGATGCTTGCTCCAGAAGATGGATCAGCTGATCTCATTCGAGCATTGAACAACCGTCTAGTAGCTCTGTCATTCCATATAAGAGAGTACTATTGGATTGATTTGAAGAAACTAAACGAGATTTACCGCTACAAGACTGAAGAGTACTCTTATGATGCTGTTAACAAGTTCAACATTTACCCAGATCAGATACCTCCGTGGTTGGTGGAATGGATGTCCAACCAAGGAGGTTATCTGATAGGAAACTTACAACCAGCTCACATGGATTTTCGATTCTTTTCTCTTGGAAACATATGGTCTATTGTAAGTGGTCTGGCAACTATAGAGCAGTCTCATGCCATATTGGATCTTATTGAAGCTAAGTGGATGGATTTAGTAGCAGAAATGCCATTCAAGATATGCTATCCTGCTCTTGAAGGTCAGGAATGGCAGATTATCACCGGTAGTGATCCTAAGAACACGTAAGGATGCTATCCTTCTGAAATTGGAGTACTTTCGCTAACATATCTTGTTTATTTTCTCATGGTTTTGTTTATTGGCACAGGCCTTGGTCCTACCACAATGGAGGTTCCTGGCCAACTCTGCTATGGCAGGTTAGTGAGTTGATTGTATTTATGGTGCTCGTGTTTATCAGAAGTAGCTTGTGGGAGGATAATAGATTAAATTAGCAAAGAAAAAATAGGAAAGCATCAAAAACATCATTCCGATGGTTCAGAAATCTGGGCCAAGCGATTTTGTAGAAGACTTCAAGGACATTATGATATCCGTTAAGAACTTTGTGCTTAATTGTAATTCATGCACAAAATAAGGTGGCTAATTGTGAATCAATGATACTTTTTATTGCTAGATATTGGAATTTAAAACTGACATTATTTAGGTGGTTTTCAGCTGACAGTTGCCTGCATAAAGATGGATAGGCCAGAAATTGCTGCAAGAGCCATTGAGATTGCTGAGAAACGTATATCACGAGACAAGTGGGCTGAATATTATGATACGAAAAGAGCAAGGTTCATTGGAAAACAAGCACGTCTTTTCCAGACCTGGTCTATTGCCGGATACCTTGTGGCAAAGCTCTTACTTGCAGACCCATGCACAGCCAAGATGCTCATAACCGAAGAGGATACTGAGCTTGTTAACGCCTTCTCTTGCATGATTAGTGCCAACCCTAGAAGAAAACGCGGTAGGAAGAATTCAAAACAGACCTATATTGTGTGAGTGGCGCAAATATGCTTCACATGTTTGAAATGGGTAAGTGGACTCATGTCCTCAGGTCTAATTATCATTGGTATTAAGTTGAAATTGGCTTACATGTAACGTAATCATTTATTGTTCCATTGATTTGGGTGGATAAGGTGAATTTCTTCTACACCTTATTCATTTATCACATAGAACAGACCTTGAAATATCCTTTCTATTGTAATAATCTATGTATCGGTATATATAATGGATCACAACGTCTCAGTAAAATTTGATGTGAGATGATGATCAAATGCAAGACGTTTATACTTTTTTGTATATATGATTTGTCATGCTTTGAAATTGCATACAGAAAAGTGCTGCATTTCAGATGCTTTTACTGGAATGAGATGATGAAACTTGATGATGGTAGGGTGAGTAGTTGAGCTATCATTAGGGTGATATTCAGTTAATGATAACTTCAGCAAGCTTAATGATGGTAGGGTGAGTATGTTGTTCTCCTGGGAAGGATAGAGCAACTCTGACGCTGACTGGCTTTCTGTGTGGAGATTGATAACTAAGAATGAATGACAGCACGGCAGGAATAGGGGTCTACATTTATTTGACCCTTTTTACTATTTACTTGTGCCCATTTGAGTTGAGCCTGTTGAGAAATGAATTGGCAATAGTTACAAAGGAATTATAGTGTCAACCACGTCCCCAGTTTAAAAGTTGTTGAAGCAATTATTAAGTATTAGCATTGCATCATGATGATTATGCATTTAATTAGGCTTGGAAAATTATTATTCTATTTTACAGTATCAGTAATTCTAAGTAAGAATTAGAATTAAAAATTAATCAATGCAAGTGTACCACATCTGGAAGACATTTTTTTATGCTACCATGCTAATATGTCGATGTAAAATTCGGCAACCTGCACTTTTGTTTTTGAATGAGTTAATTTTGCTAATTTATTTATTAAATCAAAACCACAAAAGAAAGCTTGATACTTATAATAGGGAACTTTGGTTTCTAAGGCGTTGTTATATTAATATTTGGCAGGCCCGAGATATTGGCCACCCTTAACCACTAAATTACCGACAAGCGGAGAAATTAACGACTACTGATACAGAATTAGCGGATATGATTGGAGACACTTGCAATTTCTTTTTGTAAAAGAAAAGAAGTTCACTGACGAGAGATTGAATTCCTTAAGGAAAAGATTCAACATTGATAACATTCAAATGTTATGAACTCTTTTCAAAAGATCAACACTACGATGTGGTGAGACTCATTAGTATTTTGCCTTCACGTTAGTTTGTGTTGGTCCCATTGAATATATCAGCATGTCACTTTTTATTTCTCCACAACTTTTAGGTTTCTCGACAAAATTATTACACTATCATTCTTATATAATTATTAACTTTAATTTTTTTTCTTTGTGATTTAAGTTTAGTTGAAAATATTATTATAATTAAACTTCTTGATCAAAAGAATTACATTAGTGTCAACCCAACACAGCCAACGTGTACATGAAAATTCTGTCAGATAAAATCATAATTACTTTGAACATCCAATCACATATCCCTTAATTGAATTTTCAATATGTAAAAAATAAAAAGAATTGATATAGAAAGAATGCTTTTTAATTATTTCAAATTGAAATCATAATTAAAGATATTTAATACAAAATGTTTTTAAGTTTTAATTCTTAAAATATATGTCGGGTTTCATTTAATTATTTGATACAACTATTATTTATAAATAGTTTTATTTAATTATTGATACAACTATTGTTTATATTGAAACCTACAAGGAAACGTTCTCCATGTTCGAATTCGTTTCTTTTTTTATAAAAAAAAATGAAACTTGTCCTTTTTAGTTAGAAATTGCTTTAACCCTTTAAACTATAAGGAACTTTTAAAATCAATAAGTAAAACAATGTAGCCTTAGAAAACAAGTACAAATCAAGCCAGCAAATGAAAGAGACAAGCTGAACAAAGACAAAGGGACTGCTGGTTTTAGACAAAAGTCGAGAGGTGAGGACCTGGTCTTTTCTTATTTAATCATTTTAATTATTTTTGTGAAACATTCTTAAACTAGCTTGACTTTGTTTATCTTTCTAGTTTGTTCATGATTAAATACCCATCACTATCAAGTCTGGTTCTATAACAAAATTCCAATGCTTGTACAGCTTCAGGTCCTCCTATCTTAACCCTTCTCTTTTGTCATCGGATAAAAACGACAAACGCAAAACATTAATCCCAGAAACATGCTTCAGTTATGTATACAATCCACCAAAATTAGCTAATATCTTAACGTATAAAAGAAAATAAATAAACGACAAGATTATGGAAACTATAGCTGTGGATTTTGAATACACAAAAATAATAGAAATCCGAACCTCATCATTCCTTGGCCGAGAATGATTTGAATTGACAACTGGGGGATGACCATGTTCCAAACGATCCTCTGTTCTGTTGACTAGTGCTCTACTATTACTCATTAATGAAAATTTTAAATAAATAAAATTACATTTATTTATTTATATACAGCTTTAATTGGAAAACAGCTATAGGGCCCATGTTTTCGGCCACATGGCCCAACCTCCTTCTGCCGTCCCCATGACCCCAACTCAAATACCCATACATATCTCCTCTTCAAAGCCTCACTGTCCTCCCCGTACATTCTAACTCTTTCGTTCATCCGCCATGGACTCTTCCATCGACGACCTAACCGACGAACTCGACGACATCAGCTTCACCAGCACCGCCACCACTACCACTCCTCTCGATTGCAATCGAAGCGTCAGCAGCTCTGGGACATCGTCCGACGCCGCCACATGGATCAATGCCTCCCTCTCCTCCAAGCCCTACAACGCCCCTACTTGTGACATCTGCTGGAATATCATCCGACGCGTCGGTTGCGACAACAAGACCCTTACTCTGGCGGACCTGCGTTTGGTTCACCGCCTAGGTAGCGGAGACCTAGGGAGTGTATACCTTGTGGAGCTTAAGGGCGGTAATGGCTGCCTATTTGCTGCCAAAGTCATGGATAACAAGGAAATGGCTGCAAGGAACAAAGAGAGTAGGGCTAGGATTGAGAGAGAGATACTGGAGGTATTGGATCATCCTTTTTTGCCCAAGTTATATGCTACATTGGACTCTCCAAGGTGGTCATGTTTGTTGACCGAGTTTTGTCCCGGTGGAGACCTCCACGTTCTCCGGCAACGGCAACCGGAGAGACGCTTCGAAGAGACCGCCGTCCGGTAATGTATATATTACAATTGACCCCACAATTTTGCAATTTGTCACAGATATGTAGTGTAATAAAAAACACGGAAAAGCATAGTCACATGGGCACGGGAATTGACAATTAAAAGGTTGGGGTGGGGTGCAGGTCCATCATGGTATATGATGACGTTCAATCAGTGAGTGTGAGTGTGGGGGTTGGGTCTAGTTTATACCATTTGTTTAGGACTTTACAGAGCATGTGGGGTCCATCTGCATAATCCAATCATGATGGAATGGAAGTTACTGATTTTGTTGGGATTTTATCATTTGTTTGTTTTAATCGCATTAATTAAATTATTGAGCCGAACCAGCTTCCTTTCTGATACTTTCCTCCCGATTCCCTAATGCCTAATGCCTAATGCCTCATGCATGACGACGTTTTCTGCTTCAATCAATCTGATGATCTTACTTACCTACTGCTGGGTGTCCGTTTAACTTCTGACAATAGCCAATAGAAACGTAAATTCAAATTTATTATTACCAATGCAAACCCACTTATTCCTATTCAATTCAAACACTGTTTGGTTTCGTTTCAGTTTTTATGCTGCGGAAGTGGTGGCCACTCTCGAGTACCTACACATGATGGCCATTATCTACCGCGATCTCAAGCCTGAAAATGTTCTTGTAAGATCGGACGGTCACATATTGCTCACCGATTTTGACCTCTCCCTAAAAGACGACGACTCCCTATCAACGGCCCAGATCGTCTCCCACCATAGCACACCACCAACAGATTCCTCCCGCGATCACCCAACCGACCCGTCGCAATTCACCACATCATCCTGCATTCTCCCCAACTGCATCGGCCCAGCGGTGTCGTGCTTGCACCCGACACGTCGACGGAAGAAAAAGAGGTTCAAACACCGTGGGACCCCGGAGATCGTGGCGGAACCGCTAGACGTCCGGTCCATGTCTTTCGTGGGGACCCATGAGTACTTGGCCCCGGAGATCGTCTCCGGAGAGGGGCACGGCAGCGCCGTAGACTGGTGGACGTTGGGGATATTCATTTTCGAGCTTTTCTATGGGGTGACGCCGTTCAAAGGAATCAATCACGAGCTAACCCTAGCGAACATAGTTGCTCGAGCACTAGAGTTCCCCAAAGAACCGTCGGTCCCGAGCTCTGCAAAAGATTTAATCACACAGCTGTTAGTGAAGGACCCATCAAAGAGGCTTGGGTCGACAATGGGTGCAACCGCTGTTAAGCATCATCAGTTTTTTGATGGTGTTAACTGGGCATTGTTGAGATGTAGGACACCGCCTTACAAACCACGGCCGGTCAGTAGCCGGGACTTTGTCGCCTCCGACGCTGCCAAAAATTCGGTAGAGTATTACTAGTTAAAACTTAAAACAGACTATATTAATGGTTTTCTTGTTTTGTAATTAAAATAATAATTTAATAGATTTAATTGAAAGAAGAAAAGGAGAGAAATCATAAATGAGGTTATGTTGTAGTTTTTTTTATATATAAATTTTTTGCATACTATACTATTGGTATGTTCACTTACTATTCAAATGAAATATCTTGATTATTCGATCAGAAGGCGTGGCACGACGATTGCCAACCCAACCCAATCGATTGTTGATTTGTTTTTGACAGGTACGGATGTTTTGAGATGGTTACAACAAATTAATAAATATTTTTTTGGGAAAAAAATTAATATATATGTGATGCGTTGTAATTGGAGCAAACTTAACCGCGCATTGCTAGGCCTGTATCTAATTCAGTTCAGCATATCAATAGCTCCTCAACTTGGTAAATCAGAAATAAGGTCATCCAACCATTCAGCTAAAACGCAAACTGTTTGCACAGTTCCATCATCCAGGAGGTTCATCAGTAACCTTTCGGCTCCCAAGTTCAAATAAAACCATAAGGTAGACATGTTCTTGATTAACTCGGAGCAAGCAAATGGATAGTAGGCCCAATCTCATGGTTTTCATTTATTTCATACGATAGTATAGACAACTGCTAAATAATAGACGAGAAAGCATTGTAGGTTACATTCAATACATGTTGAAGAGCAAAATAATATCCTTATACATTTAACAAAACCATAATCTGCTGTGAGGTATTGCCTCCAAGATAATTCACTTATCAACACTAAGAAACAGCCACAGTCTCGGTTGCAGGCCTGGTTTCCGGCTCGGCAGGTGCTTCTGCTTACCAGAAGGCAGTCTTCTTCCCAGTTTTTGATACAGTCTCAAGCACAGCATCTGGCTGCACATTCCCTTTCACAGTCACCTTTTGCTCCTTCAAATTGATGTCATATGAGTCAACACCTGAAGACAATTAAAGGGGTATATCATTACATTGCATATATAACTCCAGAAAGCGGATGGATGTCCACAAACAAGTAGAAGGGTATATCATTATGCTCCATGTATAACTGAGAATATGTGCCCGCGTGTTCCAAGGAAATTTAAAAGGAATGAAGATTCTGGTTATCATGGATATGGAGTTCGCAGACTGCTAGTTTCAGTTGATAAATTTAGCTATGTATTTGCGAGTAAAGGAAACTACTTTTTCCCTTATGTGCTTTCTGTTTCAATACAATATCTTTTCCTACTCGGATATCTAATTACCATACCTTGCTACATATGAAACTGAAAGCACAGTCGGCTACAGAGACCATAGCTCTCAACAGATCAAACTACTTTTGATGCGTAAAGATGCTAATTTGATAATCTAGTTTTCTTCCATTTGGAATCCAGTAAAGAAGAAAACAATTTGGCTTTCTCATAAAAAAGAAACTAGAAAACAAAGACGGATAATGCTTACTAGAACAGAAGTTAAGGCATTTCTGATGAGAGAAGATAAGAGAGGTCAGTAGGGTTCATCTTAAACATTTAGGCGTTTGTAAAAAACAAATGTCTCAGTTATGGACCACAAGCCATATAGTTTCACATAATCAGTTATCATCACAAATAAGCTCAATAAACAATAACTAAAAAAAAAAAGATTGCAAGGATGCATTGCAACAAACCTTCCATTTTCCCTAAAACCCTTTTCACAGCACCGACACAACCTTCACACGACATACCAACGTTGAGGACAACAGTCTATAATTGGGGAAAAGATTGGCAGTCAAAAAAGAGATGAGAAAACAGTAAGCAGATTAGCCTAGAAAGAAAAGAATAAAGCAATGCACAGTTAAGCTAACAATCGGAGACCTATGAAAGAAGAAGCTGTGCAGAGTTGATACAGAAGTATATATTGTTAGAATTCAACCGTGATCGAATCACGGGCACAGCGGAAAACAAAAAAAAATTTTTACGGATTCCGAGCAGATTCTGATAATTGTATAAACTTGAATAAAACATTAAACGATTTAGAAATCGTACCTTGTTCGCTTTCCAGTTGGAAAAATCTTTGAAACTTTTCCAATCGATCAATCACGAGCTGTCCAAGCGTCCAGCCTCTGATGGTATCCACAGAGCAATTCCCAAACTG
>JANZXP010000005.1:34238254-34262781 GCA_027576715.1 Erythroxylum flavicans
CACTTTAATTTTGACATTACAAGGCAACTATGAGGAGTCCAAAAAGTTAAATGATGGAGGAAATATATTATAGGGAGCGAAAGACCCTTATGGACTTCAATGAGGAACAATTTGGTTAATGAAGTCACCATTCTTATTGAAACATGTACAATTCGGGGTGGCAGAACAACCCCGATTTCTTTCTGTCCAACAATATAAGGACTCATTTAGGACATCAATTCCTATTCAAATTTCAGTAAGACGAGTCCATTTCATGGGATTTTAAATTGTAGGAGATCATGGATAAGTTCATGAACATGGAAGAGGCCCAAAAGAGACTGGAAGAAAAGTTTGAGCAAGTAACAAAAGATCATACCTCTTTTATTCACAACCTAAAGGTTCAAATGGGCCAGCTTTTAAGGGAGTTTTGTAAGAGAAGTGTGGAAAACTATCTGCACAACATGAAAGTAAATTTAATATAGCAATGTAAAACTATCACACTTAGGAGCGGGAAAGGACTAAGAGACTCAATGGCTAAACTAGCTGAAACCCACCTTGTAGAAGACTAAAAGAAGCATAACAAAGATAAAGACAAGAATGAGGATCCTTCATACATTCCCCCTCTACCCTCTTTTAAGAGAATTGATGCGGTCAAATCTTTTAAAAAGCAAGCAAGAAGAAGAACATATGACAATGCACATAGAGCTTGAAGCAGTTCAGAAAATCTCTGTTCATGAAGTGGAATTTGAAGAGGAGATAAGGGTGACTGAGGAAGAGCTGGAACAAATCACCTTCTCACAAAACAAACTGCTAAATTCATTAAAAGATTCTTGGAGTTTCATTGTTCCCTATTTTATGGACATTTTGTTAGTGAAAAGGACATTACTAAATTTAATTGGTTTTCACAACTTCATTAATATTGTCCTTCTGATCATCTAGCAATTTGTAGCTTATTTACAGGCTACAAAACTGACATTGGGCAACATGGGTGGAAGCAAGCCACTCATCATTGATCCCGGCTAAGTTTTGAAGATACAAGGTCAAGCTAATGACCATAAATTAGTACGTTTAGTAGTTAGATTTAAGTTCTATATAGTTAGATTGTTTTAAATTCTGATAGATAAGTTTTCATAATTTGGAATGGTTGAGGATTACTAGCTCTCCTTCTCTCTTTGAATCAAGTATAAGATAGGAAAGCAGGCTCAAAGCATTCAACTTCCACCTCCGACACCATCATCACCTCAATCACATTGATGGTTTTGTGTTATAATCCTTTCTATTTCAATTTTGTCTTTATGTTGTTCTTATGCTTTCATGTTATTTTATGTTATATTATTCCCACCTTATGTGTTTTTGGTTATTCTTCTCACATTGAGGACAATGCGTTGGCTAAGTATGGGGAGGGTTACATTGTGTGCATGTATGCTTTTATTTTGAATGTGAATTTTGCATATCTTATGTTAATGTGTTTAGGATGCATGATGTGATTCGTGTGAATGTGTCAATGTCTAGGACTTAACTGAATTGATTTAACCTTGAACATAGTCTTTTAGGTTGTGAAGATTTATTAGCTTATGAAATTAATAAACTAGGTTACTTTGGTTAAATATACTTATAATTAGGATATGATGTTAGTTTATTCACCCTAGGAGTTTGTCACATTCATTTATAATTTTAGGTGAATTAAATAAGTAGTGTCGCTAGTACCTTTTCATAAGAATGATTAGCTAAAGAAATGAGGTAGTTAAAAAAGTGTAAATCATAAGCAAATAACTATTCTGCCGACCTTCAGGTTATGAATAGAGCTAGTAGCCAGTTAAGAACGTGATGTAGCTAAGTAACAAAATTGACATGCATCACAAATTTGTGCCTTCGTGTCAAAAGGCTATAATGACATTCCAACCAAGCTGTTTAACAAAACTATGACCTAATTAAGTAATTGGATCGACGTTCATCACAAACTTTTGCCTTTACCAAAAAGGTTAGGTTTATGTTAACTAAAAGTAATAAAAACAATGTTTTGTCAAATCTAATCTATTGATCTTAGTGAACATCTTTAATTTTCATGAAAACACAGTTAAGGATATTTACATTTTTTATTGACCCAATAATCATAAATGTGTGTTTGCAAATGACATAGGTGAATAAACTTAATATTAAGGTCTAGATTAGTTGTATATTTAGTCTAAGGTACTTAGACGCAGGTTAGTTAATAATTTGGAACAACTTGAGAAATTGTGTTCGAAGTTAAATTAGTTTCAGGAAGTTGAATGCCATTGCCTTATTACTGCATTGCCTGCTGTGTGTTTTGATATGTCGTGTGTTTTGCTTATTTTGTTTTTTCTTGAGGATAAGAAAACATTTAAATGTGAGGAT
Organism: Erythroxylum flavicans; assembly: GCA_027576715.1. Lineage (NCBI taxonomy): Eukaryota > Viridiplantae > Streptophyta > Magnoliopsida > Malpighiales > Erythroxylaceae > Erythroxylum > Erythroxylum flavicans. The sequence continues at coordinate 34,240,610 of JANZXP010000005.1, forward strand.
GTTGATATTTGTAGACTATATAATATTTTAGTGGGTATTTTAGTACATATTTAGTAGTTAAATTAAATTATTAATGCATGTTTAGGTTAAGTTTCAATTATTTAGTTAGATGTTTATGTTTTGAGTGTTTTGTAGGTTAGAAAACATTTTTAAGCTTCAAATTTATAATTTTTAGGTGCCTTGATGTGTTTGCTAGTGTTTCAGGGAAAATATAGAAGAGTGAAGGAGATTCGGAGAAAACTCGAAAGAGCAACCAGGCCTCGTGGCAGAAGGCTCATTTATGGGCCACGATCGTGAAAGAACATATAGACAACCTTCCCAACTTGATTTTTCGAGAGACTTTTCAGATCTTTCAGATTCGAAAAAAGCCCTAAGGTTGCCCAAATTAGGAAAAAAACCTATAAAAGGGTTAATGAAGAAACCTTATGGGAGCCTCCAATCTGTCATTTTGGGAAAAGACTTCAAGAGGAGAGAAGCAAAAGAGAGAGAAAGAGGAAGAGAGGAGAAAGAAATGGGTCTTCATGGCTGCTGCTTTCCCAAAACGTCTCGACCCTCATTCCATGTGTATTTCTTTCATCTTTGTTTTCATTGTCTTGAATGTTAAGATGAATACAAATATTTTTATGGATTTAGGTTTGATCAAGAAGTTCTAACTTTTTTCCAAGATTTTACCCTGAGTTAATGTTAATCTAGTTATTTTTGTGTTGTTTTGATTGGGTGTTGTAATTGAATGTTGTATCTTCATGTTTCGGTAACAAATTGAGAGGAAGAGTCAAATCCAAAATGATTGTGGCGGGTTAATGATTGTTGGGTGATCCAATAGACCATGCAATCAATCTTATTGGTTATTGTAAGGAGAGAGATCCTGTGTGAGGCTCGATAGTTTATTAGAGAGTTTAAGAACTAATTACATTCTGGACCGATAATTAATCAAGCAATAACAATTTTAGTGACTCGAATTGATTAGGGTTTATTAGTTAAGGCTTAGTGATTATAACTCAAGAGAGAGTAATCCACCTTACGATAGTTTAGAATCGACATCCCAATAACATAAAAGTGATTAGGTTAGCATTGATGATAGGATAATCCCTTTCTCATAATTTGGTAAATTTTCTAGTATGATTTCCCATTGTTGAATTGTTGGTGCTTAATATTCGATTTTGTTGAGTTAATTTTGCAAATTAATATTTTGGACAATTATCCGTGTTTACCTTCCTGTCTCATTTTACTTTCATTTTATTAATTTTCTAGCCTTAGATAACTTAGGATTAGATTAGTCCACAACTCCTCGTGAGCTTAACCTTTCACATATTACAATGTACAAACCATGCACTTGCGGTAGTTTAAGGGCTATAAATAGTAAAGCTTGCAAATCAATCAATAATACTCCTAAGATACTTAGTTGATCTTTCTATTAATTGAATACTCATCCTAGTGGGTTTTATTTAAGCTAAGACTGATTTCTTAAATAATTTATAAAGAATCAAGTTTATAATAGACCCCAAATTAGCTAAAGGTTTTTCTATTAACAAATTACTAATTAAACATAGGATAGTAAAGTTTTATAGATCTTTAAGCTTTTTAGCTCCTCTTATTAGATAGAGAAATTCGTTCAAAAACTTAAAGTACTTTGGCATCTACAAAAGAGCATCAATAAAAGGTAAGTTAATATAATGTTTTTTAAAAAGTTTAAGAAATTTATCAAACTGCTCATTTATGTAATCTTTCTTCTACTTAGCAAGACATAGGATGGTTGGTTGGAATTCTTTGACTTTTGGAGGATGGTCTTTGTCTTTATCTTTCTTTTGGCTCTTATTATCACTCTCCACTATAAAAATGGGAAATGCCCTACCTTTGAGTGTGGTTTGAACTATTGATTTACGTAATTGGAAGTAACCAATTAGGTTTACGACGAAACCTAGAAATCGATCACTGATCCAATTTGAGCACCTCTACAGGATAGACCTCAATAGAAAACTGAAGAGTAACGATAGCAAGTGATTGAGTTCAGTAGTTCCTCACAAAAAATTATTTACTTTAGAGATATAGTAATATAGAGAAGACAAAATTGTTTCAAGCACCGATAGAACCAGAAGTGCCCCTTGTTTCAAAGAAAGGAGGACATGTTATTCACATTTCAGCTGATGGTCAGAGGCGCATTGAAATTTAAGTAGTGTTTTTCAACCTACAATTCTTTTTCACTCATAATGGTGACTGCCTTCAAAGAGTTGGAGGCTATTATAAGCAAACTGGAAGTGTTTGACTTAAAATATGTGGCCTATCACTTTACTTGGAGTAAAAAACAACAAGGCATTAACTAAGTGTAGCTCAGATTAATAAATACATCTTATCTGTAAAGATCTAACTCTCAATTTTCATTTAAGTTAACTATTATTTATGCTCTTACATGAAGAGTTAGAGGCCACTATAAGCAAGTTGGAAGTTTTGACTTAAAATATATGGGTTATCACTTTATCTGAAATAACAAACAATAAGGCATCTACTAAGCGTAACATACATCTTGTTTGTAAGGATCTAAATTCTCAATTTTCATTCGAGTTGACTATTATTTATGCCTCTAATTTTGATTTTCAGTGATCCAAATTGTGGGAGGATTTGGTTTTTATAAAATCTTCTGTAGTTAGCCCTTGGATTGTTATTGGAGATTTCAATTATGTATTAAATTCTTTTGAAGTTTAAGGGGACAATAATAATTTCAATTCTCTGGGGAAAGAATTAGAATTTTATTTAGGTTTATTGGAACTTTTTGATTTAAAGTATGTGGGATTTCACTGTAACTGGTATAATAAACAGTAAGGGAGTAGTTCACAAGGAAAAAGCTAGATATGGGTGCAGATCCTTGCAGCTCATTAAGAAGCTGAGGTTTTCGAGAAATAAGTTGACGATTTTTATCAAAGAAAAAATTTTCAAAATGCTAGGGTGACTCTAAAAGCTTCCACAAGTCCTTTCTTGCTAGAAGAAATATTAATAAGATACTCAATTTGCTTGATAGTGATGATCATTTGGTAAAATATAGTCATTCCATTCATAGAATAGAGTATGACTAGTTCACGGTTGTTCTTAGTTCAGGCTATACAAATTCTTATAACTCTTATACTATAGCAGATCTTCTTGGTCATTCTAATCCTTTTAAATGTACATATACATGATGAGCTTCAAAAACCTATCTCAGTGCTAGAAATAAAGAATTGTATTTTTAGTCTGAATCTGAGGAAGCTCTCAGTCCTAATCGTTTCAATGGTTATTTCTTTCAATATAATTAGGATATCAACGGTGATTTAATTGTTCAAGTGGTACAAAGATTTCTCTCTTTAGGGATAATGTTAAGGGAGTTAAATTCTTCTTATATTTGTCTTATTCTGAAGCTTCCCTATGTTGTCAACCTTAAGGATTTTTGACTAATATCCTACTGTAATACTTTATACAAATTAATCTCTAAGTTGCTTGCAAATATACCGAAAAGTATCCTCTATAATCTTATACATTACTTTCAAAATGCTTTTATTCCTGATAGATCAATCTTTGACAACATCTTATTAATACATGAGTTATTGAGGGAGTAATAGTAAAACAAATCAATCAAAATTTATGCATTAAAGTTGATTTTTTCAAGGCTTTTGATACTATTAGATGGGATTTCATCACTTATCAGGAGCTGCCTTGAGTAGTTTGGGTTTATTAGCAATTTCATTTTCTGGGTAGATGTTTATATTTCTACTACTACTTTTAGCATGCTGATTGATGGTAATCCCACTCGACAGTTCAAGGGAACCAATGGGATTAGATAAGGGGATCCCCTTTTCCCTTATCTTTGGTTGCTTTGGAAATTCTTACAAGGTTGATTTTAAAAAACACTTAGAATTGCTCTAGTTTCAAATATCATAATAAATGTAAAGCTTTGGAACTTACACATCTCATTTTTGTAGATAACTTGATCTTGCTTTTTAGACCTAACTCCTCGTCTGTCTCAAATTTGTAAAACTCTGGTAAAATTTTTTGTAAGCTTTTAAGTCTTGATATCAACATACAAAAGAGCATGTTGTATGTCTCATTTGATGTTAATTCAACTATTGGAGTTCTTGACAGGGCTGAATGTTCACCCCTACCTTTTAAGTATTTGGGGGTTCCCATTTCTTCCAAGAAGTTAAGCTATTAGGATTATCTCCCTCTTTTGGAAAGGTATAGAAAAGGATCATCTCCTATTAAAATAAGTCTATATCTTATGTAAGGAGACTTGTGATTATCACCTCTGTGTTGGGAAGCCTTCACATTTACTAAAGCTCTCATTTATTCTTGCCTAAAAGAATTATTAAGGAGCTTATGAAAAGTATTAAAAACTTCCTATAGTGGAGTACCGTTGACAATTTTAGAGGCGCCAAAATCAAACGGGAACATCTTTGTTGGAGAAAAAAGGAAGGGGGTCTAAGGCTCACTTATTTGTAGTAGAGCCAAACCTTGTTAGTTGCTAAGAGAATTTAGAGGTTGTTCAAAGATAAGGAATCCCTTTGGTTAAAGTGGATCAATGAAGTATACCTTAATCATTCTAGTTTCTGGTAGTTAGATAAGAGGAAAGAGTACTCCTTCATTTATATGCTTAGAAAGAGGAAAATATATCCTCTTATTAAAACTTATATATAGAATGGTCTTTCCTATTGGTTCTGGTTTGATAATTGGTCTTTAGATAACCATTTTATTCTAAGAAATGAAGTTTCTCCTTTTCATCAATAGAATTCCTACTCAGTCTCAAGTGAAAATGATTATTTAGCAAAACAATTGACTCAATGATTTTATAGGTGGTGGAAGAGTTAGATCATATATGCCTGATTACTACCCCAATACTTCTAGAGATGAAATTTTCCACTAAATGCCAACAAAGGTAGATATTTCACTAATCAAAGCTATCTTAAATCCATTACCTAACATTATCCTAGAGCTGATTGGTACTATATTGTATGGAAAGGATCTTTGGTGCCTAAGGCCTCCTTCTTAGATTATAGCAAGGCTTAGGTTGAAAACTAAAGATAAATTGATTAGAGCCATAGATCAGATGTGTATGCTATGTAATTTACAAAGTGAGTCTATTAATCGCCTATTCTTTAAATTTGATTATATTAGTTTCATTTGGAACAGGATGCTATAAGTAATGGGACTGCATTGTTCTCAATAAGAGTGGCTCGACATACTTGTTTGGGTTGATAAACTTTTCAGAGACAAAGGTGGAGACCATAATAATTTGAGTTTGACTATAAATTGCTCATTTTACTTTATTTGTAGAGAAAGGAGTATGAGGTTGTTCAATAGAACTAAAGTAGATAAATATGAGCTAACTCATTTTGTTTGTTGTTGGATTAGGGAAATTTTACAAACCCATGCCTAAAAGAAAATGAATGCATTATTGAGAAGAGGATGGAGATTAGTTTTAGATTGATATTTTTGTAAGTTCGTAGATGTAAATGTATTAATTACTTATGTTTTGACTGAGTTATACTTACCTTTTTCTATTTAAACCTTGTCATTGTAAGTGACATTTTATTTTACGTGTTTGTAACTCTTTTAGAGTTAATGAAATTTTCATTTAAAAAAAACAAGGAAAGTGCTTCATTAGGAAAAAGTTAGAAAGAGTTCTGGTTAACTAGGAATGGATAGGTTCATGTTCCAATTTTTTTGTCTATTTTAGTCCCTTATTGTGTTGTGTTTTGATCACTCTTACATAGAAGTCATTGACACACTACTCAAGTCCCTAACAATGCTCCCTTCAGATTCTTCAATTTTCTAATCCATAATTAGGGAATCTTAGATATAGTAAAGAAGGTTTGGGATGATTGGGTTCTAGGATGTAAGTCTTACTAGCTTACGAATAAACTTAAACTCTTTAAGATTAAGCTAAAGGATTTTCTCAAAGCTAGTGATTCTTCTTTTGCTAAAAATTTGTAGGTTGTTAAAGAGAAGCTAAAATAAGTCCAAGAGCTCTTTTATTAGGATCCTAACAATTTGGAGTTGAAACAGAAGGAACTCAAGTCTTTAGAGGTGTATAACAGGGCACTCTATGATCATATTTCCCTTTTGTTACTAAAAGCTAGATTAAACTAGCTAAAAGAAAGGGATTCCAATACCAGGTTCTTTCATAACTTAATATTTGCTAGAATTAATTTTAATAAAATTCATTTCTTTCTTGACGAAGATAACTAGATAATTAAGGACATAATTCAATTAAAGGAATAGTGATTGACTACTATAATAAAATCCTTGGATATAGTGATACAGGCTTATTTAGTCTCTATAACTTGGTAGAGTTAATGGGTCCTTCAAACTCTTTTAATAAGGATTTGTTGGAAGAAATTAAGAAGCTTATAACCTACATGGAAGTTAAAGATACATTTTTCAGTTTAAATCTAATGAAGCTCTTGATCCTAGTGGTTTAAATTCCCTATTCTTTCAATCTACTTGGGACAGTACTAGAGATCTTTTGACAAAGGTTATATAGGAATTCTTGATTGCTGGCAAAATGTTGAATAAGCTTAACTCCTCACATATCTATTTAGTACCACAACTCTCCAATGCTAATAATCTAAAGAATTTTTTCCATATCTCTGGCTACAACATTATCAACAAAGTGCTTTCCAAGTTACTTGCACAAAGACTTAAGGGTATTTTGAATTTTTTAATTTGCCAATCTTAGGGTGCCTTCATTCTAGGCAAATATATCTTTTACAATATATTGTTGATCTAGGAACTATTGAGAGATTATAAAACTAGCAGACACATCAAAAGTTGTGATATCAAAGTGGACTTATCAAAAGCCTTTGATATAATCAATTAGAGCTTTATCCTTTTCTACCTCAAATGGTTTGGTTTTCTTTACAGATTTATCTTCCTTCTAGATTAAATCTTGTATTTCAACTACTTCATTCAGCATTCTTATAAATAGTATTCCAAGCAAACAATTTAAGGGAACCTATGAGATAAGGCAAGGGGACGCCTTTTCATTTACTTTTTTGCTATTTCTTTAGAAATCCCTACTAGGCTCATTATGAAGAATACCATAGGAAATCTCAGGTTTCATTTTCATCACAAATGCAAGATATTAAAGCTCACTACCTAAGCTTTGCGAATGACTTGATCTTATTATGTAGTGCTAATCTTAATTATATATCAATATTGCATAATTCTATTGAGAAGTTCTGCAAGCTATCAGGTTTGAGTGTCAATCAACACAAGCGTAATATATACTTCTCCTCTGATGTGAAGTCCTCTTTTAGTCTTAGGTGGATGACTGGAATAAATGCTCATTTCCTTCCTCACAAATGAGTCAATGAATCTTAGTAGCCAAAAGAATATATAGAATGTACTAATAAGGAGGCTCTATGGTCCAAATGGACTATTGAATATTATCTTATAGTTTCTAGCATATTAAGGAGAGGAAAGAGCATTCCTGGTACTTTATTCAAATTTTAAGCAAAAGGAAATAAGTTTATCATTTAATCAAAACACATATTAGGAGTGGATAATCCTTTTAGTTTTAGTTTGATAATTGGTCAAATTAAAGCTCATTAATCATTAGGGAAGAATTAACATCACTAGTTACCAGAATTCCTATTCAAGCTCAAGTTAAATAAGTTATTCGATAAGATACTTGGGCCATTAGCATTAGAGGTAGTGACAGAATTCAAACATACCTCCCTGACTACTCCTCCATTCCTTCAAAAAGGGATAGCAACCATTGGTTACCTAACAGACGTAGCGAAGTCACCAATCATACTTGTCTTAAAGCTTTCAAACCTCAGCTGCCCAGAATTAATTGGTTTAACATTGTTTAGAAGTGCACTTGATGCCTAAAGCCTCTTTTGTTACTTTGTTAGCAATAAGGCACATTTTAAAAACTAAAGATGGGTTGATTAGTTTAAATGACCATATCTGTTTACTATGCATCCTTAGACTTGAAACTATTAACCACTTATTTTTTGAATATGAATATACTAAATTTGTTTGAGCTAGGATGCAACATTTGATGGAAATTCTCTATCCTTATTTGGAATAGAGAGATATCCTCAGTTGGGTAGGCAATCTCTAGAGAATAATGAGAAGAGACCAACTAAGTTTTATTCTCTACATAACTTGCTTAGTCTATTCCATTTGGAGAGAGGAAAAAAAATATGCAATTCAAGAACTACAAAATGGATAAGATATGTGTTAGCTTACAGGGTCTATTTCTGACTAGGAGAAATCTTGTTGGCTTATACGACTGAAGGAATGAAAGCTTTAATGAGGAGAAGATTGAGTTTGGAATGATTTTTAATTATTTTAAATATTCTCTTTAACATATCAAGTGCTTAGAGAATCAGTGTTGTACACTAGCACAATCCTTATCTTTTTATATTTTTCCATTTGATGCTCATTTTAAGCTCTTAAATAATTTTCTTTTAAATTAAAAAATTTTATTTGTACGAAATTATATATGAATCAATATATAAATAATATCAATTTAAGAAATAATATGCGAATATAATTGAATTCAATGAATCAAAAATAAAATTGCATTAAATAAGGAGTTAAATCATAGAATCCATCTTAAGGCTCATCCTGCCTCGGTACTAAATAAATTTACTTTATAAAAACAAAAAAAAACATAACCAAGGATTCAAAAAAAGGACCAAAAATAATTCATGATAAACCCCCTTTTCTTTAATAAAAATCCATTAAAATTTGTTGGAAATATACTCTCTGTTTAGATCTCTAAGTCAATATTCTTGTCTTTGCCACTCTATGGTTTAAAACTGTTAAACTATTTTAATTACATTCATATTTCCCTTTTATACTTTGAAAATTAAGGTTCTGTATTTGACAAGGTCATTGGACAAATGTGTGTTCTTACTCATGTCCCTCAATCTCATTTTAATATTTGCCAGTCATGTAGAAATAAAAGTTTAAGGCTTTGTCACAGTTTATAGATATGACCATGTCTATCAACATGAGCTTTTTCAATGCCAACATGGGTGTGTCTTTTATAAACAACTTCAATTCTTAACTTTTTTGCCTCAATTTTGCTCAATTTCTATTCCTTTTGTTAAAACATAATATGAATGAACTAAGTACCATTACCAAACAAATTCACTAAAAGTCACAAGTAAAATGCACTAAAATTCTTATTAAAAATATAATCTATTAAGCATTTATCACTTACTGATATCACAAATAAGCAATAACAAAAAATTAGCATCCAATTAATAATGACATAAACTAATTCTCTTATCTTACTATTCAATCAAATCACTAATGTCTTTCCTATATCTTTGGATTCAATGAATCACTTTATTTAGTGAAATTAAGTTGACACTATGCTAACTACCTCAAATCTCAATAGATATATTGATGGCCTCTTTCACCACTAGCAGATGACTCGAACTTATACTCTCTACCTACGAAATATGTATCTTAGTTAACTTTTTCATTTTTTCACTTATCCATGATCTTAATAACACCTTTATTAAAGACGTAGTTCCTATTTATCATTTTTAATTTCAAAACCACAACCACTTCCAATTTTCTTCTTCTTACCTAAACACAATATACTAAAGTTCTCCTTCATCACAAATTCTTTGACAAATAGAAACTTGCTAACAAACTCATCACTCCCACCCTCCCTCTCCCTAAAAACCATAGACATTTACTTGCTAATTCCACTGAGTACCATATCACTATAGGCACCTTACAACACCTTTGCCTTAGTCACCCTAACATCTAATTTGCAGTAAAAAAGTCTCCCTATTTAATATTGTCCTACTAATATTCATTGGACTATAGTTAAACAAATTTTTCGGTATCTTTAATCAACAACTTCTTATGCCATTTATTTCACTAAAGCCTTATTTGCCTTACAAGCTTACTATGAAACTAACTAGGTTAGTTAAATTGATGATCATTGTTTTACATTTGACCAACGTATCTTTCTTGGTTTTAATACTATGTAGAGCTCCAAGAAATAACCTACTATTACCAAGTCTAATAATGACGTTGAATATGGAAGTATTGTTGTAACTATTACTAAAATACTTTAGATCACTTCTCTTCTTAGTAAAATAGGATTATCTTAGATCAAACCTACTTTTAAAAATAGTTCTTGTTATCAGTCGTACCTAGAAGAAAGTGGATGCAAAATTTAAAGAATAGAAAAAAGTAAATAAATCAAAGGCAATGTGAATGGTGTGTGTAATTGACAGCCAGTGCATGCAATGCATGCACAGACAATGAGAGAAGTCAGAGTTTCATATTTCAAACAAACAATTAAATCACCCTTTAGTTATGTGTTGTCATTTCTTTGTCCCAAGTCTCATCTCCATCTTTACTCTCTCCATTTCATTTTCTCTTCTTTTCTTCCTTTTCTCTTCACTTTATTATTTAGTATTTAACGAGGGTCTTGGAAGTAATCATGTGTTTCTCTGCAACTCAGCTCTTTCACAACCCTTCTCACCATGTTCTTTTTCTCCTGCTACTACAGTTCTCTCAGCATTGGTTTCTTCCCAAAAGGTACATTCTTTTGCTCTTCCCATTCTTTTGATCTAGATTAAAAAACTAGGAGTGAGCATTATATTCAGGATTTAAAGGCTACTCTTCTTTCATTTTTTTTCCTGTGGCTTGAGTCTTTTGGGTTCTACTTGATCTTATTATGTAATGTGAAATTTTGTGTTTGTTTAATTTCTCAAAATAATCTCTGCTCTTCCTACATTTTTAAGTAGGTTGATCGCTTTCAATGCCTGCTGATTTTCACATCACATTAAACTTGATCGATCAATACAGTAGCATGACTTATCCAAAATTTAAACTAGTTTTTAATCTTAAGTTAATAACGCAATTAATTATTATCTTAGGGGGAGAATGTTAGAAAATTTCCCATTTAGTAGAAAACAATTAATTGTAATTTTCAGTTTTTCAATAACTTATTGGTTAAGTTACATAATTTGATCAGGATAAAGATAATAAAGTAGCTTAATAAATGATATGGATTAATGAAATGAAGTCCAAGAGGAAAATGGACCTTGATTAGTATGGACCAAACCTATATTAATCCTTGATGGATAGGCTCGACATGGATGATACATAAAGAAGGTTAAGGTCTCCTATAGTTATTGTAGCAAATTGTGAACATAAGGATATTTTGACCCATTTAAAAGTTCACATATATAGAAAGCTAAAAAAAGGCTTTAACGCATCGCGGTGAGCAGATCCTGTGAAGGTGGTAGTGATTTGTTCGTTTCGACTTTGGAAAGCTTGTTCGAACTTATGGAACTTAACCAGGTATTTTTCACATTTCTTCATTTATTTCCTTTTCACGTTTAATCCAGGACATGTGCTAAGGCTCATGATACGTGTTACATCATGAGCATCATTGAGGTTATAGAAGAGATAGAGTGTAATAAGGATCTCTTTCACATTGTTTATATTTTGTCCAAGGACATGCGTCTTCCAGGCTTCAGAGTTGGAATTGTTTACTCATATAATGATGCAGTTATACACTATGCCTATAAAATGTCAAGTTTTGGATTAGTGTCCTCACAAAATTAGTTTCTACTTGCTTCAATGCTTTCTGAAAAGGAGTTCATCGAAAAGATTTTGTCAGAGATCTCTAAAAGGTTGGGGAAAAGGAACAAGATCATTATGGAGGCACTACAACAAGTGGGTATCATTTGATTAAAGTGCAATGCAGGTTTTTACATTTGGATGGACTTACACCATCTCTTAACGAACCAACACTTGAAGGTGAAATGAAGCTATGACGTGTGATTATCAATGAAGTGAAGCTTAATATCTCTCTAGGATCTTCCTTTCATTGCATTGAACCTGGTTGGTTTGGGGTGTGCTTTGCCAACATAATTGATGAAACAATAGAAACTACATTGCAGAGAATACAAACGTTTGCTCTTCAACAAAGAAGACAAATAAACGATGGAGAAAGAACTTAAGGCTTCCCTTTGGGAAGGGATGGATAAAATACTAATATTTTTTTATGACCTTATCACGTCAACAATGAAATGACATGATATTGTGAAATCTACAAACAAAATAAAAAATTATTAAAAAGTGTCAAATTAGACCTAACATTTAACTGATGGCTGTTATTAATTATGTTATGATGGGGTCAAATTTTAATGTTTTCTAACTATTAGAGTTTTAAGTGTTCTCTCTTAAATGTTAAGATTAACCTTAGCAATTGATGTAAAATTTAAAGTTAAAATTGACCTTTTTCTTGAAAAAGAATAAAAGTCTATTATGGAGCAATTATAGATGAAAAAAAAAGATCCTAAACCTAGTACAATTGAATATGACGCAAAGTAAACAGACATTGTCTAATTTAACTAGATTCAACCTCACACCAAATTTGGGTGGTTGAGCTTTAGGTTCAAGGGTACTTAACCTAACTTTAACTCAATTTGAAATTCTCTACTTCATCTTCTTCTTCTTCTTCTTTGCATCTTCTCTGTTTCTTCTCTCTATAGTTTTGGGCTTTGGATGTTCCACTCTCTTCTTCTTGTCTCTTTTTTTTAATAGTTTTTGTAATTTCATATCAGAAAATATTTTAGTTGATCCTCCTTCTCATTCTTTGTGATTTCGTATCAGAAAATATTTTACTTGATCCTCCTCATTCTTTGTGATTTCTAAGGCTTTCTTTTGGGTATTTTTTCCCTTATAATATTGTGCCATTCATTTAACACGGGAAAGGTAGAATATTTGAATTAAGTTTCTTTCTTTTGACAACTCTTAATTTTATTTTGTTGATGAAAATTACACTTGAATTCTCAACCTTGCTTTGAGTTCATATTGTGATATTGGCTTTTGGATTAACCTTGGAAGTTAGGTGATGAATGTCATAAAATCTTATCTTATTGAAAAGATTTTTTTTAGCTCTCAAATGTTGTACACTTGTTTGGTTTCCAAATTACATCGTTATATCTAGAAAAAGTTCTTGTTCTTATTTCTATATTTAAAAACTGTGATTTTTCTTTGTCACCAAATTTTGGAAGTTTTGTTTTCCTAAGAAATAGTGTCATACAACTGAGGTTAGATGCTTTTCCCCCTACTAATTTATGGTTCTAGTTTTATGATCTATTTCTTAGCTGGCTTTGATTGCTACTCGTGATCAGTTTAGTTTTGCTTACTTTCAATTTTTCCTAATAATATAAAATCAATGTTTTAGTGTTTAGGCTAAAACATGTTCAGACTTAGGCTACTTTCTGGAGGTTCTATAAGGCCTGCCAATTTCTTTTCCGGTTAGGGTTTGGGTCCTAGAGATTAGGCTAACATATGAAAGAGCAACAACTAGAAATAATTTAAGAATTATATATAAATCTAATGATTATGACCTTATTATAATTTTATTTTTATTACATAGTTATCTTATAAATTTTATTTTATAAATTAGTTAATTTTAATTAATGAACATAAAATACATAATTCTTTTAACTAAATATATACTATAAAATAATATCATATGAAATATTTATTTCTGCCAACAAGTTAGCGAATTGTTGGTCTTAAAAATCTGATTAAAATAATAGATAAAATTCTTGAGAAAGGTCAAATGAATTAAAACATTCACCTTTAAGGGGAAAAGAAAAGGAATTTAGATGTAGATGAATAGAATTGCTATTCAGGAGGCTTAACATCATACTCATTGTTCCACAACAACAAAAATGACCTAATATTCTTTAAATAGCACTATGTGTGTCTATATCCTATAAAATCAAAATCAGAAGAGTCTCATATAAACCTACAATGCTATAATTTTGATCAGAAAATTAGTTGTCAGTAATGAACTCAATCTCAACTCAAGCATACCGATGCCGGTTTAGTTAAAATAGGGGTAACCTTAATAATATTGATTTAATTAAATTAAATATTTGAAAAATTAAATTTTATTTTTATGGAAGTTATTATTATCATGTATAATTTTCAATGAATTGATTCAAATAAGTGGATTGACCGGTTCAATGTCGGCTTTACTTCAATTTCATGAATTGTTGGAGAAAGTGTTAACCAAATTGTTGGTAGCTGTACAATTACTCCTAATATGTGGGGCTGCATCTTGAAAATATTCACATTGATATTTTTGCTGAAAAGTTAATTACCTTTCTTATATCCAAAAAAAAAACATTTGCGTGAAACACAGCAAGCCAAAGGTTAAAGGCTTGCTTAGATGGACAAGTTTCTGCAACGAATATTCTGGGAAAGGTGATCACCGAGACAAATGTAAGGATTGATTCTACAAAGAGTTGAGGGTAACTTCTAAACTCAAAAAAGTAAGGTAAGAAAAGAACCACTTCAAATATACACAAAACTGGACATTGTTATATAGGCACTACAAATGCTGCTGATCAGCATTCACTTGTAGGTCAACTTCAATTACAATATCGCTGTACCAAGTGAGCTGCATCGATTGCAAGTAAGCATGCCCGTAGCTTCCTCATCATAGCTTTTTTTATCATAAAATCTTTTTTTTTTAAGTTGTTACTTTGTGTTGCTGTTTGAATATAACAAATCGAAATCGATATACTAATTCTAATTATGTATATTATTTTGCAGAAGAATATGAATCCGAACGCTTATCAACCATCTCCAATCCCGAATGTTCCCATGTAAGCTCAGAATTGCACACTTGCTTTTATCGGTTATGAAATCCCAATCCATTCATCTAAAAAATAAAAAAGAATAATTTATTTTATAATCAAGTCATATTCATAAATATCATAAATTTCTGTTATTCATAAATATCATGAATCTGGATTTTTTTAGTCATTACCAGTAAAACATTCTACTCTTTAACTATTGGTGAATCATTTCTTTTTTTGTTTTGCTTTGTTTTTGAATGCTCTGAGAGATGTCTCTGTTTTTTTTTTTCTGAAAACAATTGAATTACGTGTTCTATATAATTTGGCAGGTTAACACTGGTCCCGTTGGCCCTCACGAATTATCAAATATGGAGACAGCATATGGCAGCTTATCTTGGAAACCAAGGGCTTTTGGAAGTAGTAGAACCAACATCTGTACCAAAAGATAATGAAGCTTGGAGAAATAAGAATTTCAACGCATTAAACACAATTAGAACGACGTGCGACCAAGGCACACTGTCCCAGATTTACGATATTTGCTCTGCTAATATTGCGTGGGAAACATTGGCCAAAATGTATGAACTCCAAACACAAGGAGTCAATCTAGCTGACCCCTCATGCATCGCATTATCCAATTTCAACTTCGGTGACTTGTCCGGGCTCTCCAAACCACCCTTGGTTAGAATGTCTCGGATTGGCGCTATATGTGAGTAGCCTTTCATCAATTTCCCCAACATTCTGTTCAATTTTTCTTTCTAATATTGGATGTATGTATGTTTTCAGGGCATTTTGATGTCGATAACAAAAGATTTTCTCGCATGTATGCGGCAATCTACAGAGGAAACTGGAAGGACTTGAAGGTTGAGCTTGAAGCTGACCCAACGGCATTAACCGCCAAAGTATCATCTCGAGGTCATATGCTTATTCATTTGGCGGCTCTTGCTGGACATGAACAGGTGACGGAGGAGCTGGCCGAGTTGATGAACAGAAGTGACCTTGAAGTGCAAGACTCATTTGGTGCGACTGCTCTCACTTACGCTTCTGGTAATGGAATGACTAAAACAATTGAGCGTCTTCTTTCGCTCAACGACAGGCTTCTTTTTATCACTGACATTCGACGCTTACTTCCAATCTTCGGAGCATCTATCAGACCACACTATCAAACTACCCGTTATCTTTACTCTCGCATTCCCATCTCTTGCTTTTATCCGCAAAGTGGCTATAATGGATCTACTCTTCTTTGTACCTGCATAATTAGTGGACTCTTCGGTAAGATCTTTATTTATTCATGATCATGAACAATTCGTATGGTTTAATTAATTAGTTTCTGTTTCCAGTTTGCAAAGTATGTACTCTCAAATATTACACTAATCATTTCCCATTTCTTTTGTATTCACAAAGATGTCGCCTTGGATCTAATCCGACGTTGCCCAGATTTGACCACTTCTCCAGACTTCTTAAATAACAGCCCGTTTCTGACTTTGGGATCAAAAGCCTCAGAATTCCATAGCTCTAGTCTTAAATTTTGGAAACGTTGGATTTATTCATGTTAGTTCTTTACCTATTCACATTACTCTTTGACTGTTCTGATTTAAATTACGTCATTGAAACTTCAAAAGTAGATTTAAATTCATGAGGTTTATTTTATCTACAGTAATACATATCCAAGTTCCTGAGACTTTGAACGACGAATTTCGCATACAAGGCTCACAACTCAGCCAAATTAGTCCAGGCAGCAGGAAGGCTCCAGGTATATTTTCATATAAGTTCATATTAGACAATTATAAATAAAAATAATTAGCTAAATTAAAAATGATTGTTAGATCTATTTTGAATAAAATTAACATTCATAAATTATAGAGTGACTCTTATTCAATAATTTAATATATGTCCTTTGCGATTTCAACTTGCAGGAGGCGGACTAGTTTGGTATATTCTAAAATTACTTGGTATGAAAGATATCTAATCAAAATGCACACCTTCTTATATATATGTATATATCTCTTCTTTATGTCCCCTCATTAACTTTTTTCTGTAGGAGTGAAGCAAATATATGAAATGAAGTCGATGCATGTTTATGCTCTTGAGATTCTACGATGCATGTGTCAACAAATATCACTTATAAAGGATTCAGAACTTCCCACGGGAATAGTAGAAAATGCCCTGACTGAAGCTATAAGGAACGGGATATTCGAGTTTGTGATCGAGATAGTAAAAGCTTGTCCACACCGCATGTATTATGTTGACATCTTTGGGAGACACATGATAATGGCAGCAGTTTCTTACCGTCAGGAGAAGATTTACAGCCTTATTTATGGGCTTGATTCAGAAAAAACTAATTGGATAGGTGCGGTCGATTACTTTGGAAATAATATGTTACATTTGGCAGGAACGTTAGCTCCACCATCTCGGCTTGCTCGTATATCAGGCGCAGCTCTTCAGATGCAAAGAGAGCTACAGTGGTTCAAGGTTATTAATCAACTCCTGGACATTCACTCCATTTCTTAAAATCACTCGTTTCATAAGGAGTTAATTACTTCTGAGTTATTTAACATTCTTCAGAAGTGTCGTCACATTCTATCTCTTTAACAACGTGATGCGTAATATTCGTTAGAAAACTTGCTAATACTTTGATACGTAATCTTTTCTTCATAAAAAACAATTTAGGAGGTGGAGAGCATTGTCCAACCATATCACAAGAACATGACAAATATGGATGGTGAAACGCCTGAGCAAGTCTTTGAAAACAGTCACAAGCAGTTAGTGGCGGATGGAGAGAAGTGGATGAAAGATACTGCCACATCCTGTACCGTTGTTGGTGCTCTCATCATTACCATCATGTTCGCTGCTATATTTACTGTACCTACCGGTAACAATTTGGAAAATATCAAGCCCTCTTTCTCCTACAGAAAAGCATACTTGGTTTTCATAATCTCAGATTCAATTTCTCTCTTTGCTTCCTCAACTTCCGTACTCATGTTCTTAGGAATCCTCACCTCACGCTACGCGCAGGAGGATTTCCTGAAATCTTTGCCCACAAAGTTGATAATTGGGCTTTCTACACTTTTCTTCTCCATTGTGTCCATGATGGTATCTTTTTGTGCTACCCTAATGATAATGCTCGAAGGGCAATTACATCTCGTTGTTCCAATCATTTTGTTGGCTAGCCTTCCAGTTACTCTGTTCATACTTTTACAATTTCCCCTTCTGGTTGAAATTTTTATATACACATATGGACCTGGCATCTTCGACAGGAACAGGAAGCGATGGTATTGAATTTGTTTGTTTTTGAGAAATGAGCGACCTGTATTCTCAACTCTCATACACCTGTATGAACGGTCTATGAGATATATTTGTGTGTATATGTATTTGGTTAATTCAATTGATTAAAAAATTTATATTTTTATTGTTCTATTACCTGTCACTCCTTAATTTGAAAACATTAAATTTGTAGTTGTCGACACTATGATATCTAATAAAATATTTATACGTATATTATATAATCAAGTCTTAAAATTTTAAACTTAGGGACTCGTAATACGGTAATTCATTTCTGTCCTTTGACATTCAAAACTTTAAACAAGAATAATGATGCATACAAAATCCTCGTTTTTTTGAAAGCAGTATCTCTACTAGTTAGAAATAAAGTTGTGTATTACTTAATCTTCCCAGACCTTGCGTCCAGTAAAATTTACACTGGGTATTGTTGTACAAAATACTCATTCTAATAATTTTCTATACCATAAGAACTTTTCATAATGAGTATTAAATAAACAAGCATAATAGCTTATAAGAAAACAGTCATTCCAATAATTTCTACACCATAGGAAGTTTAAAAGGTAATTATTAATTGCCAAGAAAGCTGGTTTTTCTATTGAGTAAAATAAAATTAGCAAGGTTTTAAAAACTAGACCAGCTCCGCCGATCAGACCAAAAAAAATTGAACTAGTCAATGGTCTGGTTTGATTTCACCTAATAACCTCTATGTATTAAAATTGGCTAATTTATCAACAAGCCGACCGATTTTTTGTCGAACGGGTCCAATTGTAATGTGTATACTTTCAGATGCTATGTTGGGTCATACTGTTATGATTTCTTAAGAATTGGGAATCCCCCACATTCTCCTTTAAGTTGTGAGTGCATTTGGTTATTTCATTTTTGTACATCATGGAAAGTTATGCAAAGATGAGAAAGTCCATCGCTCCTCTGAAAAGGTACAGATGAAATATGAATCCACGACATTTCCCTCTCATCAAGTTCATAGAATTCCAAGTTTGATTATTATACAATTTATTATTATATAATTATATCCTTATGCGGATGGAAGCGGGGACATAGCTGAGCATCCGGATATCTTCAGAAAGTTCATTCTACGACTGAAGGGTGCTCAACTGGAAGATGTAATGAAATACTTCCAATCCCTGAATGCAACGGAGACTAATGAAAATGAATTGAAGAAAGCCCTGGTCCCATCAACAATAGTATTTGATATTTTTAAAGCCATGGATCAAGAAGCATTACGTTTCATTTCATCAACCTTTCCAAAGGTCTTTAGCATTGGCCCTCTGAATTTACTTCTCAATATTATTCCTAAAGAACCATACAATCTGGTAGGTTGCAACTTATGGAACGTAGAGTGTGACTACACTAACTGGCTTGATTCTAAGCAACTCAACTTTGTGATTTACGTGAGTTTTAGAAGCATGACGATGATGGCATCAGAGAGAGTAGTTGAGCTTGCTTGGGGTCTAGCTAAAAGTGACTACAACTTCTTATGGATAATAAGACCTAGTTTTGTCAAAGGAGAAAAAGCCATACTCCCACAAGAATTTGTAGATGAAACTAAAGAAAGAGCTTTTCTAGGCAGTTGGTGTGAGCAAGAGAAAGTTTTCAACCACCAATCCGTTGTAGGATTTATAAAACACAGTGGATGGAACTCAACTATTAAGAGCATCTCTTTTGGGGTGCCTATGATTTGTTGGCCATTCTGCATTGAACATTTGGACAACTTTAGGAAAAGTTGCAATGAATTGGGTGTTGGCGTTGAAGTAAGCGATAACTTCACTAGAGGAAGTTGAGAATGTTGTGAGGGAGGTCTTGAGTGGGGAGAAAGCTAAGAAGTTGAAGAACAAGGACTTGGAATGGAAGAAGAAAGCAGAAGCTGCAACAAGTTATGCAGGTACTTCGTTGGAGAACTTAGACAAATTGGTCAATGAAGTTCTTCTGTAAAACACCATGGTCATTGGTCAAGGGTTAATTTGTTGAATTGATGAGAAGTTCAAGTTGTAAGGAACATGACAGAATTGTTAGTTCATATTCTTACAATTAATTAGTTCATTGTAATTCATGTGTAATATTATTAATTTATTTAATATTAATTTTTACTTTTATATATTTTGTCAACTAGGAAAAACCAGTTCATGAATGTGCAAAATTTCCGAATAACACCCTTGTTCTGGTTAAGTTAATTAATTAATTAGATTATTAATTATACTATATTATAAGTTTACGATTGAGAATAATTTCATATATTACTAATTTGTAATTTATTTTAATGCAGTAGAAGAAGTTGATGCAAACACTTTGAATGAAAGCTTAGTTTACGAATCTTTTAATAGCGTTGGAGAATTTGGAGCTTTTGACGATGATGAGAAGCAACATCCTTCAGAAATACAAATTTGATTTTTATTATTATTTTAAGTTTTATATTAGACTCATATTTATTTATTATTAGTTCATTATATAATAATAGACATTAGGTGTTTTTTTATTTCAATAAAATATTTTATTTTTACTTATTTTTATAAGTTTTACTTCTTATTTATTATATACTGGTTTTATAGCGGTTCACTACCGGTTGAACTTCTAAACCTTAAACATTTCCTTTGACCGGTTCAATGTCCAGTCCGGTTTTTAAAACATTAGATAAAAGGGTCACATTTGATGTCATTTATTTTAAAAACAATCATGGAAATTCCTTGTATAATATATATCAAATATATTGATTTATTTTTATCATATATACATATTTTATTCTTATATTTATTATTAATTTAGTAAATTAAATTTTCTTAAATTTTATTTTTATTTAATAATATTAGAAAGTAAGTTGATAAAATATGTTAATAAAAAAATAATCAAATTAAATTATAAATTATAAATAAAAATAAGAAATTGATTTTTTTATCTTTTAATATTGTTACATAATAAACAAAACATAATGAAAGTCTTGTCTTATACCATATTAAATTAATAAATATTAGATATTATTATATTTTAATATAAGTAATGATACGTAAATATAATAAATTGATAAAATCAATAAATCAGTATGTTTATGTAATGTATCCAAAGAATGTCATGGCTACTGGTAAGACTTAGGACTAATTCAAACTTTTAATAAAACATGAAGATTTTCTACGAGATTGAGATTTTGGTGGAATTGAAGAACCTATAAAAAACTTGGTATATTTTACTCAAATTTTAAAATTCTTACATCCATATTTAGCTCGACTTATGAAACGGACCTAATTAATTCAAACTTAATATATTACAAAAATTTTAAATTTAAAGTTTTTAATAATAATCTAAAATATGATTGTGTCACACTAACATTAATTTATATCTTAGCATAAAAATTATGTGAAATTTAAATAGACAAAAAATCATGGTACTTGATAGTTAAGTGTTCCTACATGCATCTTGTTGTTCATATTTACTAAACCTGCCTTTTTCTCTAAAACTTAACGACAACTTTTCCATGCACTAAAATATTATAATATGTTTTTAAAATGACATCTATAGCATTACTTGTGATTTCGGACAATATTATCAATTTCCTTTATGAATTAAATTCAATTAATATTTTCATAACTATTATCTACGTTCTTAGATAAAAAAACAAAATAATTAATCATTTGTCAATAAACTAGTGTGCATAATCATAAATCAATAGTGACAGTAGAGATGAGGATGCTCTATTAGATATATAACTTACGAGAAGAGATAAGATCATAAATATAATAGTAAAAAACAAATAAGGTTGACTAATATTGATGGAATATTAAGAGAGACAAGGTCTAATTAGTTCGAACATATTAAGAAGAAACATCCCAACGCTTTAATGAGAAGATATGAAAAGATTGTACTTATATACTGTATGAGAAAAATAGGAAGACCTAAAAAAAAATTAGGATGAGGTGATCAAGAATGATATAATTTTGCTATAACTTATTGAAGACATAACCCTTAATAGAAACTTTAGAATAATAGGATATAGGTAAAAGATTTCATATAGAAAGGTCTTTCTCTTTTTCACAGTTATTTATCCTAAAGTCTTATTCTGAATTACTTTCTTCGTAATTATTTAGCTTAACTATTTTCTTACTTAATATAATTACACTCTTATATTAACTTGTTTATTTTATTTATTTATTTGTCTTCTTTCTTGTTTGTGTATTGATTGATTTATTTTGGCCCTGTTTGGCAATCAGCTGATTGCAATAGCTGTTAGCTGATTCTATCAGCTGTTAACTAATAGCTGATTCTATC
>JANZXP010000005.1:34287114-34312838 GCA_027576715.1 Erythroxylum flavicans
GCCGTCAAAGAAACATATTCAGACCTAGAAAACTATGCGCAGCTGTTTGAACTCAATTCAAAAATGTGGAAGACGCAGTAGGGTGAGCAAAATGTGATTGCATATTATAATGAAATGACTATAATATGGCAAGAGTTGGATCTGTTTGAGGAAACAAGTGGAAAGATCCAAATGATGCAGCCCAATATGGAGAGAAAGTTGATAGGGGACGAGTGTTTGTATTTCTTGCTGGCTTGAAGGCAGAATTGGATGAAGTCAGGGGACATATTTTGGGACGAAGGCCACTAGCCTCAATACGAGAATTCTTCTCTGAAGTCAGAAGAAAGGAAGCTCGGAAGCAAGGGTGCAAGGGAAGTAATATTCGATACAACCCAATTATCATCTCCGAATCTGAGTCCTGACATCTCACAATCTAAGACTACCCAACCAAGTAACTCAAATGATCTCCCTGGTGATATTTTTCTTCCTATTGCAGTGAAAAAAGGGAAAAGATCATGCACACAATATCCTACCTCTAGCTTTGTATCTAATGCAAACTTGTCTCCAACTTTTTTTGCCTTTATTTCCACACTAACCAGTGCAGAAATTCCAAACAATGTACATGATGCTCTAGCTATTCCTAAGTGGAGTGAGGCTGTTTTGGAAGAATTAAAGGCCCTAGAAAAGAATGGCACGTGGGAGAGAACCAACCGGCCAAGCAGAAAAAAATTGGTTGGATGCCAATGGATATTTACCAGTAAATACAATGCAGATGGTTCAATAGAAATATTTAAAGCTCAGTTGGTGGCAAAGGATTACAATCAAACATTGGAGGTGGACTATACTGAGACATTCTCTCCAATGGAAAAATTGAACACTATCAGGGTCCTATTATCAGTGGCTACGTGCTTAGCCTAGCCTCTAATCTAACTAGATGTAAAAAATGCTTTCTTGAATGGCGATTTGGAAGAGGAAGTGTACATGGAGCCACCTCCTGGGTTCAAGAAAAGCTTTGGGAGCAAGGTGTGCAAACTTAGAAGGTCTTTGTATGGACTAAAACAGTCCCCAAGAGCCTGGTTTGACAGATTCACCAAGTTTGTAACAAGTCAAGGGTATTCCCAAGGCCAATTAGACCGTACTTTGTTTACTAAAAGGACTGGGGAAGGTAAAATTGCTGTCCTAATAGTGTATGTGGATGATATCATAATTACTGGGAATGATCTTGTGGAGATAGAGAAGTTACAAGCTCAGCTTGGGAAGGAATTTGAAGTAAAAAACTTAGGGCGATATTTTCTTGGCATGGAAGTAGCTCGATCCAAGAAGGAAACTGTGGTGACTCAAAGAAAGTACACTTTGGATTTATTAAACGACACAGGTTTGAGTGGCTGTAAACCCTGTGATACACCAGTGGAACTAGGAAGGAAACTTGGACAGCCCAAAAATGGTGTTCTAGCAAACAAGGAAAGGTATCGTAGGCTTGTTGGGAAACTAATTTACTTATCTCACACTAGGCCAGATATAGCATTTGCAGTGAGCTTAGTAAGCCAATTTATGCACTCACCATATGAAGAACACTTGGAGGCTGTTATTAGAATTTTGAAATATCTAAAGGGATGTCCTGGTAAGGGATTGTTTTTTGAGAAGAAAGACGAAAGAAGCATAGAAGTCTATATGGATGCAGACTATGTTGGCTCAATTACTGACAAAAGATCAACATCGGGCTACTGTACTTATCTATGGGGGAATATGGTAACATGGAAAAGCAAAAAGAAAAATGTAGTAGCTAGGAGTAGTGCAAAAGCTGAGTACAGGGCTATGGCTCAAGGAGTGTGTGAAGTCTTATGGCTCTGAAGAGTTATGACTGAGTTACATTTGGAAGTTAAGCCTCCCATGAAGTTGTATTGTGACAATAATGCAGCCATTAATATTGCACACAATCCAATACTTCACGAAAGGACAAAACATATAGAAGTTTATAAGCACTTTATCAAGGAAATAACGGAAGATGGAAGCATATGTATCCTATTTGTTCCTACTAAAGAACAGAGAGCAGATGTCTTCATAAAGGGGTTGTTCAGACAACCATTTGAAGAGCAAATTAGCAAGTTGGGCATGATAGATAACTTTGCACCAACTTGAGGGGGAGTGTAGATAATCCCGAAATAATAGATAGTCCCTTAATTAAGGGATTATTCTTAGAGATTATCCTTAGTTGTAATATCTACCTATGTTAGGGATATTTCCAAATAAAGAGTCTTCCTAAATTAGGAGACTACCAAAACTATGTACCTTTGCTCTATATAAGAACCTATGAGCTGCAGCATAGATAACTTTCAATATATATCAAAGTTGTTACATATTACTGTAGTTATCTTTAGAATAGGAAATTCATTGTCAACTAGGATAAGACTTCTATTATCGTAGGATTAATTTAGAAGATACAAACGTTATATATGTGGAGGGTTTACAATGGAATAAAAGGGGCAATATTTGCACACAATTATTTAAGATCAGATTCTCTCTCTTGACAAGGTCACAGGTATTCAGGTCCCTGCAACGAGCTGATCTTCTTCCTTCGCCTTCATCACAGGGAGGAAGAAGAATGACAACAAGGGAAAGTCTTCCCTCAACGACATTGATTTTCTGATATATTGCCTGGTGACGTGAGCCTAGGCCAAAACTAATAACAATTTAGTACCAGAGCCAATCACCATGAGCGGTTTAACTTCTAACCCAAATCAACTACGCCCATGATTATCGAATCAGAACGGAGAACAAACTCCCAGATACAAGAATTGTCATAGAAGTTCGATCAAAAACTGGATTTGCTCATCCAACACCTGTAGAACAATTCAGTAAGCACAAGGGAGGCATCAAGCAACAACACCCCCACACCACAATGACAACAACAGATCCAGGAGGGCGATAACACCCAACCCTTTCAGGCCACCGAGGCTACGGTGCCCCAATACACGAAACTCAACTTCCCAATATATGACGGCTCGGAAGACCCTTTGATTTAGCTCTACCGCTGCGAGAAGTTTTTTACAAATCAACGAACAGCTGACGCAGACAAAGTAGGATTGGCTTCCTTCTACCTTCTTGGCGAAGCACAACTATGGTTTCATCAACTAGAAAGGGAAAGGCCTCGAATTGATTGGGGGGAGTTCCAAGTACTTTTGCAAGTTGTGATTCGGACTACCCGCCTGCAACAATCCATTGGGCGATTTGGTTACTTTGAGACAAACGAGAACCGTTGACAAATATAACAAGCAATTCCTGGAAAAGTTGGCAAGGGCAAGCCATGTAGTATGGGTCGATCAATACAACGACATATACACAGCCGAGTTAGTGGATTGGATACGCCTCGAAGTGGAGCTTCAAGAACTACCCAATTTGATGCACGTCACGAGCCTAGCACGCGCCTATGAAACCCGACAGAAGATGATGCGCAAATCGGGTGCACAACGGGGGTTTGCAAATCCCAATCGCAACTTGGGTGGCAACCAACCTAACACTAAGAGCACTGCAGAAACTGCAACAGAGAACCCCCCCAAAAGGCCCAAGCGCCTACCTTTATCCATTGACTGAACCGAGTAGAGATGGCTGAACAGAAAGCCAAGGGCCTTTACTACAACTGTGACGAACCCTACACCGTCGAACACCAATGTAAACGACTATTCTGGTTGGAGGTGGGTGATGACGAACCAGAATTTGCCATGGAAGAGGAACAAGGCAGCCCCGCTATCTCCTTTCACGCCATGACAGACCAAAGAGGAACGAGCACGAGGCAAATTCAAGCAATGGCACACGGGTTCCCTCTGCGTGGCTTAGTCGACTCAGGGAGCACCCATATTTTCATCAGCCAGACAGCTGTCAAGCACCTGCGACTCACCCATGCCTGCGAAACTGGAGCAACGGTCGCCGTGGCCAAGGAGGACAACATCAAATGTCTGGTCCTCTGCAAAAGCATCCATTTCACCATTGACAAAACCGAGTTCGAAGCCGATTTTCTAGTCATTCCATTAGCAGGGTTTGAATGGGAACCAAATGGTTACAAACCCTTGGCCCTATTCTTTGGGATTTTTCAGCGCTCACTATGACCTTTGTGAATAATCAACAGAAGGTGAGACTCCAAGGACGAGTCACCACTATGCAACCCAACTGCATTTGATCGAAAACACCCCCAATGAAGACACGAAATTAGAAAAACTCTTAACCGAATTCAAGGGCATTTTCCAGAAACCTACAGGCCTTACATCACTCCGAAGTTGCGATCACCGCATTTGCTTGGAGCTAAACACTGGACCAGTGGTCGTCCGACCTTATCGATATCCTCACCTACAGAAAGATGAGATAGAAAGGCAATGTGCACAAATGCTACAACAGGGAATCATTCAACCTAGCCGTTTGTCGTTCTCGTCACCAGTCCTGTTGGTCAAGAAACGCGATGGATCTTGACGGTTTTGTGTCGACTATCGAGAACTGAATAACAAGACCATTAAAGACAAATTCTCAATTCCAGTGGTGGATGAGTTATTAGATGAGCTACACAGGGTGCAATTCTTCACTAAGTTGGACCTCCGGTCAAGTTACCACCAGGTACGGATGTTTGACAACGCCATGGAGAAAACGGCCTTCCATACACATCACGGGCATTTTGAATTCCTTGTAATGCCTTTCGGATTGTCAAACGCGCCTTTCACGTTCCAGACCTTAATGAACGAGGTCTTTTGGAATCATCTTCTCAAATTCATCCTCGTATTTTTTTATGATATTTTGATATATAGTACTGACTGGGACTCGCACCTCTGCCACCTACGGACAGCCCTCGACCTGTTACAATCCCAGCAACTCTTCATCAAAAAGTCGAAGTGTTCGTTCGGTACCACCACAGTTGCTTATCTGGGGCACATCATATCCTGAGCAGGGGCTACCATGGACCACAAAAAAGTTCAAGCAATTGTGGAGTGGTCAAAACCGCCCTTCGTGGGTTCCTTGGGCTAGCCGGTTACTACCGAAAATTCATCCGAGATTATGACCAAATCGCAGGACCTCTCACTGCAATGCTGAAACGAAACTCCTTCACTTGGACCGAAGCAGCAGAGAAGGCATATGAGCAATTAAAGCGAGCACTAGCCAACAGCCCCGTCTTGCAATTACCCGATTTCACACAATCATTCATAGTGGAATGTGATGCTTTCAAAAATGGGATTAGTGCGGTCCTACAACAGAATCAACATCCCATAGCTTATTTTAGCCGCCAACTCACCATTAGACATCACAAACTGGCAACGTATGAGCGGGAACTTATCAGTTTGGCAAAGGCGGTTCAACATTGGCGACCTTATCTATGGGGACACAAGTTCATCATCAAGATGGATCACTATAGCCTCAAATACTTGCTCGAGCAGCGCAGAACTACTTCTCCACAACAACATTGGAAAAGTAAACGCATGGGATTCGATTTTGACATCTAATACCTATTTGGGCTTTCCAACAATGCAGCCGACGCACTATCTCGATGCCACTAGAGACTTTGGAACTGAACGCCATTAGCCAGCCTCGCTTGGATCTTTGGGACGAGATACAAGCTGCAACAGTTAGTGACATCAACATCCAACAACTATGCCACCGGTTGCAACAAGGAGCACTCCCGAGACCTTGGACCGAGCAGGTAGAAGTCCTCTGATACAAGAGTCGAATTTACCTTTCTGACACTTCACCCATAATTCCAGCAATCCTCTCAGGCGTTCATGATAACACACACGAGGGTACGCAAAAGACGCTCCAACGACTTCACCAAGATTTCCATTAGAAAGGCATGAAAGGTACGGTCATTGAGTACGTTGCCCGCTGCCTCGTTGGTCAACAACTAAGACTACTTGCTTGCGTACAGCCAGTCTGCTACAGCCCCTTAAACTGCCGACTCAAATTTGGGCCAACATATCAATGGATTTCATAGATGGGCTGCCCAAATTATGGGGCAAATCTGTGCTCTTCGTGGTCGTCGATCGCTTTTCCAAATACGGCCACTTCATTGCCATGGCACATCCTTACACAACCAAACACGTTGCACAAGTTTTCATGGACCACATCGTTCGCCTCCACAACTTCCCTGAGTCTATAGTCTCCGACAGAGATGCAACTTTCACTAGCAAATTTTGGAAGAAATGATTCCGTCTTAGCGGCGCCAAGTTAGCCTTCTCATCGGCGTATCACCCATAATCCGATGGGCAAACGGAGGTTGTCAACAGAATGATTGAAATGTGCCTCCGCTGTTTTGCAGGGGACAACCCCAAGAGTTGGGTTGACTGGCTACCATGGGCGGAATACTGTTACAACACCTCTCACCATGCAACCCTACAGGACGCACCATTTAAAGTAGTTTATGGAAGGGACCCCCACATCTCACGGCCTATACCCTAGGAGCAACCAAGGTCAAAGCAGTGGATGATGCCCTCGTAACCCGTGATAAAATGTTGGGCGAGATTCGCTCAAGGCTGCAAGCTGCACACCACTGCATGAAGACCTAGTACGACAAAAGTCACAGAGAGGTCGAATTCGACATCAGCAACTAGGTTTGGCTTCGCCTCCACCCACACCGACAACTATCCTTGGACAGGAGACAACGCCACAAACTCCAGCCCAAGTTCTACGGCCCATTTCAAATCATCCAACGGAGTGGTTCAGTGGCCTATCAATTACGATTGCCCAACAGTGCCAAAATACATGATGTCTTTCATGTCTCTTTACTTAAGGCACACAAAGGTGACCCACCGCTCCAGCAAGCACCATTACCATTCATCTTAGAAGGCCAAGTCATTCTGACCCCAGCAGCAATTTTGCGATCCCACTTGAACAAATTGGGAACTACTTGTTCAATGGGCTGGAACATAGACAACCGACGTAACTTGGGAAACACTGGACACTTTCCGGGAGGCTTACCCTGATTTCGAGCTCGAGGACAAGCTCGTTTTCTGGGAGGGGAGTGATGTTATGGATACATTCGTAGGGAAGGCATATATGCAGAGACAGGCGCAAAACCAAAAGCAAACGCAATGCGAGAAATTGAATAGACTGGATGAGCAATTATTTTTGGCAAATTCTATCTTTAGGAATTAGAATGTTATTTTTTTCAAATTTTAGGATTTATGGTATTTATTTTCAATTATTGTCTATCTTTCGAATAAGAAATTCATTGTCGACTAGGATAGGACTTCTATTACTGTAGTTATCTTTAGAATAGGAAATTCACTGTCAATTAGGATAGGACTTCTATTATCGTAGGGTTAATTTAGGAGATACAAACGCTATATATATGGAGGGTTTACAAAGGAATAAAAGGGGCAATATTTACACAAAATTATTTGAGATCAGATTCTCTCTCTTGACGAGGTCACAGGTATTCAGGTCCCTACAACGAGTTGATCTTCTTCCTTTGCCTTCATCATAGGGAGGAAGAAGAACGACAACAATGGAAAGTCTTCCCTCAATGACAATGATTTTCTGGTACATCACCCTGTGATGCGAGCCTGGGCCAAAACTAATAACATGACCACACAAAAGATAGAATCTAGACTGCAAGAACAACTTTCATACCAACAGGACTGGAAGCCGAATCAAAATGAACTGAACAGGGTCAATATTTTTGTGTGTTGAAAGACAGACACGAAACAAATAGTTCAGTTTATTCAACTTGTCTGCAAGTATGCATACTCTCATCTTCATCTAAAACAATCAACACATCATTCACAGGACAATTGACATTAACTCTTTACAAAACGCTTCTTCCACCAATTTCTATCCCTAGTACAAATGTCTCCCATTTCTTCAAATAGCAGTGACAAATATCTACAATTCTAGTTGTCCCCCATCCCTTAAAGAAATTGTTATGTAGATAAATTACTCGGTCAAGCTTCAACAGTCAAACTCATCACAATACCTCAAGTTAACTGAAGGTAACAAGTATAGAGCACAGTAATGCGACTTGTAAAGGAGACAAAAGCATTTAGTCTTTAGTAATATGGAATCAGCATAGCTTCGTAAGATATCCATAAATGGTTGTACATATTAAAAGGCATTCAATAATGAGCTAACAATTTATCTTCCTCCATAGGCATTCACAAAGGAAAGTTGATCAAACTTTATCCACCAAGATGCACAGACATTGAAACGTATCCCAAATTTGCATAGAGTTTCAACAATAATTCAAATTTGAGGCCTACTGCCCAAAGGGTGAAAAAGAAATTGGAACCAAGTTATTTGACCATAAAATCACTTTGCACAGTTCATATTAGCATGCAATCAAGTCACATATCATACTATAACAAGAACAATTATGAATTTGTTTTTAAAATCCTTTCAAATGGTAAAGAGAATACATGATGCTCTTAATGCAGGGAGTCCAAAGTACCTCTAACAAACAAACAATGAAGAGCTTACAGAACCTGGTAAATATAACAGCATTAAACAAACAACACATAACTATGGTATGGTAGCACAACACAATCAAAACGCACATCAAAGCAACTATCAAGGAAATGGATATTTCAAAAATCACTTACGCGAAAAATCAAAATTCACGATGATTAACAAGATCGGAGGTCTTCTCAAAATTAATTTGATAAAGAAGAGAAGAAAACAAAAGAAATGATATCAACCCCTCATTCCTTTTATGATAGGACCATGTTCCAAACATTCTTGAGAGACATAAATTAGTTGGCTTGTGTCCTTACATAACAATGGGGGTAAATTTGGAAAACCACTAATAGCTAGTAGTTAAAACTCAGTAAGGAGTTTAACCTGTAAACTTCCTATTTAACACATCACCTATTTACTATCCTAATATGTCAAGAAAAACAACAAACGATTAGAGCCAACCAATAAGTACCTCGAGATCTTTAATCTATCTTAATCTCCAGCTATGACAATCGAAATTGACATCTCCCAATAATAGATACTTGCTACAATTGCTGCATTCTAGTTACTAATATATGTCAAAAAATTAAAGGAAATGGTATTTAAGGTCTAACATTATTTTTCATCAAATCCAAAGATTTCATGTTGCTGACAAGGGGTAAGTTCAAGCAAAAATCCGAAGCATACACCTATTCCAAAAAGCACGCAAAGACCTAACGTAGTATAAATTATAGTGTGGTATTTGAAAGCTGCACTAATTGCAGAGTTGCTTTTAATGCAAGATCAAACCTATCACCCACTTAAGAATGCAGAAAGCCCGCACAATCACAAACTTTCAAAATACCAGTAACAATTGTTGGATTTTAGAACCAAAAACTAATTAAAAATGGAGTAAAAAAGGTAGTGCAAGAGGCAATTTATTGAAGAGTGCTCTTTACATTGATGCTGAAGGCCTAAATATATAGGCGATGAAATAACAAACTTCGCTAATATCTCAATGAAGATTAACCAAACAAATCAAAAATTTAAAAATTTAAATCCTAACAAATAACTACTCATATTCCTTGACACTTTCAGAATTCTTTATTTTTGACATCTCAAATTCCCTTTTGAGATTCAAAATTTTCATCATCTTAGTTTGAATGTTGCTCTCAAATTCTTCTTTTAGTTTCTCCTATACTTCTTGAAGAGATTCACATGTCATTATACTCGTAAAAATTCCTTCTATCACGGTTGAATGGGGGCAAGATGTCTAGCTTTTGGTTTCTTTGCCCTTTCTTCATCATTCTTCTTGATTTAGCTTAGGGTTGGATTTTGCGGAAGGGTTGTAACTCACTTTCAATAACCTCCCATAAACTAACAGCTTGCAAATAGGACTTCATTTTGATAGCCCAAGAGTGATATTTTTCTCCATTGAAAATAGGAAGTGGAATAGAAAGATTGTTTGATGTCATTGCTAGGGTTGACTCAT
Source organism: Erythroxylum flavicans (assembly GCA_027576715.1). Classification (NCBI taxonomy): domain Eukaryota; kingdom Viridiplantae; phylum Streptophyta; class Magnoliopsida; order Malpighiales; family Erythroxylaceae; genus Erythroxylum; species Erythroxylum flavicans. The sequence continues at coordinate 34,296,986 of JANZXP010000005.1, forward strand.
AATTTTCTTTTAAAGGTTTTGCTACTCAATCCTCACAAGCCCAAGAATAACCTAGCTCTGATACCATGTCGGGTTTTAGAACCAGAAACTAATTTAAAATAGAGTAAAAAAGAGGTAATGCAAGAGGCAATTTATTGATGGGTGCTCCTTGCATTGACGTTGAAGCCCTAAATATATAAGCAATGAAATAACAAATTTAGCTAATATCTCAGTAAAGATTAACCAAAAAATTAAAAAATTTAAAGGTTTAAATCCTACCAAATAACAACTTTATCTTAACAGATAAAATTTTATCTTCTAACAAATAACATACCTTATCTTTACAACTCTATTTTACTACTCCCAAATTTTATCTTTAAACAAAGATTACATTTTTAATAACTTTGAATCATTCTCCAACAATAACACTTGCGCAGTCTTCAAGATGCATGAAATCTAAAAGCCACAAAACTATAGAGTACCCAAGACATGTTTCGCTTCCAATAACTTCAAACAAAGGTCATGACCACAATTAACAGCACAGCCTTCCAAGACTGAATAACTCAATGAGAATACTCTCCTTTCCACAACTAAAAACAACCTTCATATCCCCTTCAGGAGAAACATGACGAGCATTAAACTGCAGGTTAAGTCAGCAGTTCTGCACCTTAAAATTCCAGTAGTATATACAGCAATGCTTATATGGATATAGCTGCTATATGTCCATAATTAATATGATCGTAAATTCAAGACGACGGGAAGAAAATAATTAACGAACCGGAAATGGGAAACATCGACAAATATTTAAAAAAACCTCATCGCATCGACAATCACATGCAAAGCACGAAACAAATGCGCGAACATTATCACCAAAACAAGAATAAAACTTCAACGCAAAACATAAAAGTGGAAAACTTTTGAGCTCACATCAAGTAGAGGGATGAGTTCGTCCACCGAAGAAGGTAGGTTTTCCAGTTTATTCCCTGTGTTCCAAAAACTGTTGCTCGAGCTCTTTATCAGTAGACGCCATTCAGAAAATACGAAATTCTCTACCCCAAAGTTAAATGTATATAATTAACGCTTTTTGAAATTCAACACAGAAGCTTCAATCTCACGCCATGGAAACCTTAATACCATAATTACTAGAGTAATATGTATAATTAACTATTTATTCTCATTTGGATTAATTAGGATGGCTTGGTTTAACTCCATGTAATTTTTAATTTTTTTCTATTTTTTAAATAAAAACAAAAAAAATTAGTTGTTAGGTGCTGATAATAATTATATATTATATAATTTTAAATTTATATTATTTTTATTAGTAAAATTAAATATTTCATTAAAATAAGTAATTTAATAATTTATTTATTTAAAAATAGATATAATATTTTAAACTTTAAATTATATAATAATAAATTAAAATTAAATTATTTATAATTTTAAATAATTAAATATATAATCTTAAATTAAATTGTTTTCTTTTCCCACAACTGAAAATATATATTACTGAACCAAAGGAAATTCATGGTTACAGCTCGATCAAATTGAATACCTAACTATGTTCAAAATGGTAACTTAGATAACAGTAAAAAGCATTTTATAATTTCTTATATTTTTTATGGTTCAAATTATTTTATATTTTTTGTAGTAGTTTAGTAGTCTATCAACTTTATGTTCTTGCAGTCTTTATTTATTAGTTACATATGAGCTAATATTTACCTTGTTCACTTTTAACACCATAATCTCTCGTATTTAAATCATAAATTTTTGAAAAATTTTATGTGCAACTTGTTTAATGTCTTTAAAGATCCTCCGGTACTCTTCATTCTCCATTCATATGACATATACCATAAAGATAACACTTAAAAATAGATCATCTTTTTTTTAGGGATTAAGTTAGTACAACCAGCTCAATTCCTTATTCCCCGTACTGATTAAATTATTACTTTGTTCATATAATTCAAAATAATAATTATTGTTAATGCTAGTTTACGTGTATAGTCAATTAGTTAATAATAATTTAGTGACATAATTATTTAAAAGCATTCTTTATCTTATATATATTTAGATATATATGACAAAGTCTATATGATAAATGTGCATTGTAAATGAGATTATGACGAGATCAAAATTACAGGATTCATATTGCGTTTATATATTTTTCTAAATTATTCATAGTCATTATGTTGTTAAGATTAGACTTTAATAAAATATAAAAGACTAGCATATATTATGTTTCTTCCTTATAAAAGAGGTAATAGATTCCATAAATTAAAGTATGGAGATAGTTAAACAAATATGTAGGTTTTTATTAGAGAACAAATTCACTGAATTGACCTTATATGAGAACTCTATTTGGAACGTTACTTATATGTTTATGGAAATTCTTATTATAATGATTATATAAGGCTATGTTTGATTAGACGTAAAGTTTTAAATGGAATAGAATGGAATGAAGTGAAATAGTTTATAATGGAATGGAACTTAAATCGATATAATATTAGAAAATTGTTGTTTGGGAGGAATGGAAAGGTTTTAATGTAATATAGTGAAATGTTGTTTGTGTAACACCCACATGCCCCCTAGGAGGATATATGGACGCCACACAAAACAGTACAAACAAATCAAAGCATTCGAAAACTTCCATAAAATATATCAGGCAAACACACATGACATTACATTGAACTTAATACAAATTTGTTTTAAACACCAATCCAAACTGAAGTTTAGTTATTACAAACGTACAAGCAAATTCAAAAGTCATATACATCAGATACAATCCAAAATTAAACTCAAAAGTACATTATCATCAAAGCAAAACTTATATTCCTTTGGCCATTGCGGTTGACTTGTCCCAGTCTTTATACACATCTCTCAAAACCTACACGAGGTAAATCCATGGTGCTAAGCTTATAGCTTAGTGAGTACTAACTAAACTATGCATAAACTGATAATCAAATATACTGAACCAGGTTATAACATAAGCAAATAATGAATTTTAGAATAGATAATAGAACTCAGTATCAGAAGAAGGCACAATCCCTTCAGATCAAAACATAATTTTGTTTATATCAAAATCCAACATGTAATAGAATATAAAACCAGATGACTGTTAATCCATCAACAGAAGTGGGTAACGGGACTTAGACAGGAGATACCATGATTAGTATCATAAAACAGGAGAGAATAACGTCTCAATAACAGGAGATACCAAAGTATCATAGGAGTTGCCGCAGACCCTTCTTGGCATGCCTGTTTACCCACAACTAGGGCTTAACAATTTCGAAAACTAAACAGATTCATACATTTAACTCATGCCCAAATGATAGGTCAAATCAATTCAGTAACAAACAGAATAAATGAAGATGAGACTATCTTAAATTACTCACAATAGCTCCTTTTTTTGCTTATTGCCTTGAAATCCCAGCAATATCTGGAAGTGATTGTTCGACGTGATTGTCTATAGGCATTTAACACATACACATATCACTATTGTGCATGATGATGACTTCATTTATGCATATTTATGTCTACTAAATAAGTACAATGCATGTTCATGACAATTTTTAGGTTTTTAATCATGAATCTTGTCACATTATTCATTCATATAAAACAATACTCAATTGATCAATCCAAATTTGCCTTAACTTTATGGTCTATTTTGCATGATAATTATCATCAGGAAATTAAAGTTATTTGCTAACACTTCCTTCTAGAAAATTGTTCTTCCATGTGTTAAGTTTCTAATGACACCAAGATCATTCAATTTGATTCAATATACTGAATGTTATACTCAAAACTATGTCATAATGTTTTAAAGCTACAACAAAACTTTTAACTCAACTTCAGAACAGATTTTGGAATTCTTAAAATCAGAATTACAATTTTTCTTCTTAAGGACAATTGTACCTTTATGTCTCCAATTTAATTGAAATCAGGAATCATCTCATTCTGAGCTCCACAGATGAAGATATAATCAAAATACTGAAGTATGTTCAGTGAAATATTCCAGGTCATACTATTCCAACAAATTCCCTCGCTTTCATACAATCAATCTTTTTCAAAGTCATTTAGAAGGCTATAAATTTTTATGGAAAGGTATAAAAATGTGTTAGGAATTTATTGATTTAAGAATCAAGTCATTTGGATGTCGGAAAAAGAAGTTATAGCAAAAAGATCAAAAGATGGTATTCATAAATAACCCACCAAATACGCACGCCCGTGCATGCTGCACTCCCACCAGCTTCTTTCATTTTCATTTCATTTTTTTTGTATCTTCTACTGTTTTCCTTCATTCCTACATCACATATTTGAGACTTCTATACATCTTCTACTGTTTTCCTTCATTCCTACATCACATATTTGAGACTTCTATACATCTTCTATTGTTTTCCTTCATTCCTACATCACATATTGGAGACTTCTATACCCAGTATAACCTCTAAACAAATCAAGTGCAAGCTTATATGATAATTCATGAAAACCAAAACCTCACACAAGCTTTCTCTCACTACTGTGTTTTCATTCTTCTTTACTTCTATATTCATCAATTAACACATATGACACTTAAACCACTTCTTCTACTTCCATTTCAGCTTAACAACACAAAACAAATCAAAAATCCAAAGTTTAATCTTACACATCAAAAATCTGTATATTCATTCACATAATTTCCAATTTCTGCATTTGTTCCATTTATGGCACTATTCACTTCACTAATTTCTTAGTTAACTCCTTCTGAACACCACCGAAGCTACCCTTCTTACATAACTCAAGCATAAATTTCATTTTCAATCATTCAAACATCATCAGACTCATTTGATTCATTTATATAAACACTCAAATACCCACGGATATCTGGTGAGAAACAGAGCATATATATTCATTGATTTTCCAGGAATTTCTACATCTCCCCTAATACGGTTTCCAAGCTCAAAACTCATTCTAACACTAAAACATCATCAAGTGCATTTACAAATTAACCAGAAAACTAAAACAACTTACTTGCTTCTACAGCAAAGTCACGGTACTAACAATGACAAACAAGGCTTCAGTGGTTGGGGAAGAAAACATACAGTACAATTACAAATGCTTTATGATGCCTTAGTGAACAATAACGAAAACCTTCTTCTCTTTTCCAACTACATATAATCACGTGTAGCCCTTGCATGTAGACCATATGTCAACATGCAAGGTTGCTAACGGTCACAATTTCGTTGGTCTATTTTCCAACATTTCCCTAGTCTAAAAAAAATAATACCCCAAATTTTTCAGAGATTTCCTAAAATTCACAAAAAATTTCGAAATAATAATAATAAGCTCTAAATAAAATTTTAACACATAAAAACCCATAATTCTCATTTTTTCACATTTTAAACCAATTATACCAGAAAATATCAATGAATGCATGTACAATTATTTGTATGTTTTAAAAATACATATGCACATATAAGTGAATACTCAATTATGCAAAGCATACAATGCACGACTAATTCATCAATATTGTAACCTTTGGCATGGGATGTTACAGTTTGGATGAAGGGTTTATAATATAATATAGTGTATTATTTTACATTTCATCCTAAACCCCCTCAAATTGGAGATTTTTCATTTTTACTGTTTAGGATAGAATGGAATATAATATGAAACCCTCCTCTTCCATCCCATTTCATTCTATTCTATTATAAAACCTCCTCCCAAACGATGTAATAATATTTCATTTCATTATAAAACCTCCAACCAAACATAACCTACATGATCATTTGACTTAGATCTCCAAAGTATCTTATAGTGGGATTGATATGTTTTAATACTACTTCTGACATATTCTAATCAAGGATAGCTCAATCGGTAGTCACTAGACATAACATGAACTATAGATGAGATTGTTGTGATGAGGTTTAAATTTTTTGATTATTTATAAGGATGACATTCTCTGGTGAATATCTTCGTAACTGAATTTCATAATAGTATGGAATTATATATGGAGGAAATTCAATATGAAATATTGTAACTAAAATATTTATTTCTTCCATAGATATGCCTAGTACAACAAGTTACTTTTGAAAGTTCTAATTAAATCAATAAGTTTCCATATTAGATATTGAATATTATAACCTTGATAGAGACAAAGTTAATAATTTTTAGATATAATGCTTAGTTGATGCATATATTATCCAATAATTTTAGAACTAAATCGTATAATAAAAGGTTATAAAATATTCAAAAGGTTTGATATAAAATTACAGACCTTATTGAAAAAAAATGTTTATTTCATTGCATATTTATAAGAGAATGGTTCTCAAGGTAAGTAATAAGAGTAAGATAAAATTTGAAAATTTCAAATCTTATGATAATATATCTAATTAAAACTAGTGTCTTTATTTATACATTTGATGTACAATTGAAAGATTATGAGACATTGAAATATTCACTTTCACGATAAATTCAAAAAACTTGTTTTAAAGATGATTATGAATTTATCATATCTACAAAAAAGTTAGTAACAGTATAGTTATTTACTTAAATGAGAGTATGTAGAGATATATTGCTTATAAGGAACAAAATTTAATATTTTCAATTGTTGAAAATATAACTTTTTAAGAATAACGCTTGTTGGATATAAAAAAGTAACATCTTAATTCTACAATAATAGAAATATATATAGAAGTTCTTTACCTATTCTGGTCCAAGAATATAATGTACTAAACATGTTTAGTATTTGAGATATTTGATACTTATGAAGTAGCAAATTTCTGTTATTCTATGTATGGTTGATATTTGAGTTCAAGATTATAGGTAAATTAACTTTAGAAGTAAATCTTTATTAAAGTATGTTTTACCTAGAATAATACTATTTTGAGATTAGAAAGGCTAATCAAACCATAATACATTTTTCATCTAGTGTAAATGATTATTTGGATCAGAAGTTCTTTAATGAACTTAGTATAGTTCTTTGCATTGTTTAGATAGCAATATAATGTAGAATATGAGAGCCATTGAGCTTGCAAAAGGAGTTAAGGTCTCGGCAAAGATCTAAGTATGTATTTTGGGAAGTTTATAATAGTTGTAACGATAATTGAGATGAAAATTGTTAGATTTAAGCAAGTGCTCAATAGTTCTCTCACTAGACCATTGTCTCAATAGTAGCATGATCATCATATGGTAATACGGTATAAAGATACTTAAATGATTGGGTTAGTGCATATGGGAGATTGTTGGTTTATGCCCTATAATTAATCTATTGGTTGTAGTTTAGTGACATAATTATTTAAAGGCATTCTTTATTTTATTCATATTTAGATGTATATGATAAAGCTCATAAGATAAATGTATATTGTAAACAAAATTATAATGAGATCATAATTATGATTTATATTGCATTTATGTATTATCTCTAAACTATTCCTAATCATTGTTTTATTAAGACTGAACATTAATAGAATGTAAAAATACTAGCAGACATTATGTTTCTTCCTTATGAAGGAATTACTCAATCTCTTAAACTAAAGTATAGAGATACTTATTCAAACGTCTGGGTGCTTGTTAGAGCACAAGTTATTGAATTGGACTCATATGAGAATTTTATTTCTATGTCTATAAAACTTCTCATTATGATAAATGTATAAGTGATTTTTTAACTTGAGATCTTTAAAGTATCTCATATATGGATTTTTATACTTCGATACTACTTGTGACCTATTGTAGTCAAGGATAACTCAATTAGTAGTTATTGAATATAACATAAACTATATGGAGGTAGTTGAGTGATTAATATAGGATTTATCACCATAAAGTGACTAGGGAGAATGTGATGTTGCTCTCAATTAATATTGATTCAAGAAATCCTTATCCAAGGGAATGACACTTAGAAAAATAGTTTTCAAATGTTATTAATTGAATCAATTGCTAATGGTGGAGAACTAATAAGATTAGACTCAAATAGAGTTAGACATCATACTAATAAGATTAGACTCAAATAGAGTTAGACATCATTTCCATTCTCTATGTCTAATTGAAGCATTGTATAATGAAATGATTGAATTATACAAAAAAATCATGCACTGAAAGTTTCAAAACCACTTTAACATTTATAAATATTTAAGTGGTCATGATGTATTACTAAACGTTAATCTTAATCTATAGATATAAATTATTTTATTAGAGAATTCAAGAAAGATTAAAGGAGTTTAATTTATCTAATCCTATATGATTTAGGGTTGTAATTTATATCCATTACCAGCATATTTAGAAATCTAATGGGTCACACATAAAGAATGAGTTGAAGAGAGAAAATATGTTTTAAGTTGGATTTAATTGTTAAGTTTGAGAAACTTTATGATTCAATATGAGATATTTAATAAATATGGATCAATATAAGATATTGGATCTTCTTTGGGCATAATTGTTATTTAATTATAATTAATTCGAATTTTAATTAAAGTATAATTGAAATTAGAATTTTGTTTCCATTAAATCTCTAAAATATCTATAACGTACTATAAATAGGTTTAGACTCCAAGGAAGCTAATACTCATTGTCTAACCTCTCTACAATACATGCAGGGTTCTTTTAATATTATGGATACCATTAGAGGTTGGACACTTATGCATATACAATGGTTGAAATGAGTTGATTTCAGAAATGATTTGAGGGAAACGTTAAGAAAAAAGATCAAGATTAAAAAAAAAAGGTATTTATAATTCATGCTTTATTATATTTTATATGTTAATTATGTTATACAATTTAAGTAATCTTGGCTTTGAAGAAGTTCAAAAAAGTTATTATTTTGTTACATGCATAATGGAATCCCACTTTTATTTTCCAACAATCAATCCATCAAAATTTTATCGTACTCTTTTGCAAACCCTGGTCACAATAAGTTATAAGTATATGTACATCCAATCTTCCAATAAATTCATTATCAATATATCTGTTTATGTAATTTTTATAAATAAATTATTATTGTGTAAATCAAATCAACTATTACAAAATAAATTATTGAAGAAGTAAGTTATTAAATCAAAAGTTGATTCACAAGTTTTAGCATAATTTTAATACTAATTTACATAAATTAATTAAAGGAGAGCAAAACTAGTTAAGACATTAACTTACTTATATAATTTATTGAAATATAAGTTTATTTTTATGCCCTTGTAGTTTTGATGTTAGAGTATTTCCCTATACTTCTAGCATAATATCCCTAGGATGATTATAAGCATGTCAAACTTGAAATTTGATTAGTGTAGATTATATTATGTTTTGCTAGGAGTTTAAGTGTGTTTTTAAGTTTTTCTTATATGATTATCACATTTATAGTTTAGAATTTTGTTATTGTTAATGTTTGTATGTATCTAAGTGTTTGTTTGGTTGAGAGTAAGAATTGGATCTTAATTGTACGTTTCAAAAGGTGTTTTATGTGTTTGTGAGTGTCAGGAATCAAGAAATTGAATAATGATCATGTATAATTTGTCACAATCATGACAGAGAGGAAAACAGTAGGAGCATGGTCTTGACTTCAAGTCATGATCGTGACAGAGGCTTTTCCAAGCACAATATTTTTCGTGCTTTGAAGGTTCGAGGCTATTTTTAGAACAGAATGAAGTGAGGAAACCCTAGACACAACCTTAAAACCTTAATGCATTATTTAAGAACATGAAAACCAAAAAAAGAAGGTGAAGCCACTAAATCAAAGAAGATTAAGAGAAAACATCAAGAAAAACTTCAGATAAATTCCATCATTCTAGCTCAAGACATAAACTAGTTTTTCTTTCTTCTCCTTTTCTTTCTTTAAATTTTCTTAGATGTTTATTTGGATTTCTAAGATGTTTAACATGATTATGGGTTTCTAGATCCTATCAGAAATTGTTCTTGAATTATTTTGTTAACTTTAATTATTATTGAATTCAACACATCTTTGAATGTTTGTGATAATTGTCGTGCATATACTTAATAATAAATCAAGAGAGTGAGTCAAGTCATTAGTGTTAAGGTGCGCAACAATAGTTGGCAACTTAATAAAATTAGAATTATAAAATTAACGATCAATTGAAGAGAGATCTTGGCTGTGAATTTAATTATCTATAAGATTGCTTCATAACTAATTAAATAAGTTATGAGTAGTTTTGCAAATTGATATATTACAAATCTATAGATATCAAATTCAATTAGGGTTGCTTGATTAGATCTTGAGAGAGAGTAATCAAAACTTTAGGATATCTTATTAAACATAAATTGAATCAACAAGATTAAGGGGAACAAAATAAGGATAAAATAGTTCCTAAGTCTTCAAAATTGATAAATCTCAATTTCATTGGCAACCCACTTATCAATTGTTTATTTGTTTCATTTTATTATTTGTTTTAATTTCTATTATTTATTTTAATTTAAATCAAATCCTTATTACCTTAGGCAAGGTTCTTATTCAAATTGTTTAGGTGTCTATAGTCCTTATGGGAACGATACCCTTGATACTACAAGATACAATCTGTATACTTACAGTATTAAGAGTTTTATTAATATATAAAACTTACTCTACAAGTTTATGCTACCATTGCTGGGGAATTTTATCATTATGATGATTTGAATTCCTTTGATTTAAGGAATTGTTACCCTTTCTTGTGTGATTGAGGTATTGGATCCTAAAGAAAGATATTAAGTATAAATGTCTTCTTAAGAATGATATTAAGCTTATTTATTTCATGTTAAAGAAAGAATTAGAATATATTTTAAAATAGTTTATCTTATTTCTTTTATGCAAGGCTAAGTACAAATGTCTTCTTAAAAAAGCGTTATACTAAATGCATCACAAAGTAAAGGAATGGAACCTGTTCAAGAAACTGGAACACAAAGGAATGCAACAAAAAATCAAGTTTGAAGTTCTAGCATCTTAACAAAGTTAAGGGCACAAGAAGAGACTGGACCACAAAAAGAATTAGTAATAATGGATATGTGTAGCTTATGGTTCCACATACTTACACACAACTCTTGTGGACCTTTTAAACATGTAATCAAATTTATTTATGGATAGCTTATATGGTACTATATAATTATGGAAAACTTATTTTTTTATCTTTGGATGATGTTATAGATTGACTCATATGTATAAAAAGGTGTTTTGATGATTTTAGAACACATTTTTCCATTTTATGGACCAATATTGTGCATAATTTTTTTTGGTCTTTTGAATTTATTAACTACTTTTATGATGGTCCATGTCATATGTAGTTCTGAATTGGATACTTATGATTTAAATTCATAGGCATGTGTTCAGAGGCATGTGTCTTATCTTCATATTTGCATTAAATAAAAACATGCCATTTTTATTAATTTAATATATAATGTCATACAAAATATCATAAATTGAATACATTGTTCAATATATAGCAAAAGGTCAAATTGGACCTCAAGGTTTTATCTAAAATTCAATTTAAACTATAACATTTCAACATATACAAAAAGAATACTAAAGTTTCACAAATATTTAAAAAGGTTCTTGACTTAACATCTCTATCAATCCTTCATTAAAAAACCATAAGTAACATTATTTTATTAACTTTTATAGGTCTTATGCCATATATGTATCCTATATGGAAGACTCAAAAAATACAAAATTTTATAGGTCTTATGTCATATGCTCCTCTCTCTCCAATGCTTCCTTTCTCATCCCCAATTATTCAATATTTTATTCCTTTGCATTTGTTAAGATGGCTTGACGAGCATAAGCCTAAGTCTATTGTGCTTTTGGGTTTGGAAGTAAGTATAAGCTAAGTAAAGATGAAGTTTACAAGATTACATATAGACTGGCATTGTCAAGATTTGCATATTTATGGGCACTAAAAAAACCCAGATGGTTTGTCAATGATCAGGAATCTTTACATTTAGGAGTTACTAAAAGAGCAAATAAAGGAGGGAAGTTTTGCTTGGTACAAGCACCATAGTTGGAGATATTAGGACATTCTTCAATAAAAGGATCACTATTCCATTTAAGATAGGATTCTATAATTGAAACTCTACCATTTAGTCATTGCCTCGTGCTCTTACCATATAAATGGGGATGGTGTTCATTTCTATTAGGAAAAGCAGTTATTGATTTATACAACGTCAAATTTCTTTTTAATGAGTTCAGTTCTAAGTTCACATGTTGTTCTGTTAAAGTTTTATGTAATATTAACATCTTTTATAGGTTTTTGTTGAACTTTTGGGTTTTTAGCAATTTTAATAGCTAAAGTAGTTGCTTTAATCTAGGCCATTTCATTCACTGCTTGCAAAATTTGGTGATGGATTTTTGGAAACTTGTTAAAATAAGCTACTAGTGCATCTATTTTTACCATTTTATTTAGCTTAGAAGACATACTAAACATAGCCAACATTATCTCTATTGAAATTCAGTTCATACTTCATCGATGAGATTAATGAACAATAAAAGTTTCATACAAAAAAAAGGGAGGTAATGATGTTTTAGAGATTGAACAAGAATATAAATGGTTTTAGCTCCTTTGAGGGGTTGTAGGGCTACATTTTGAGTTGTTTCTCTTTGTTGCATCACCTTCTATTGAGCATTGTCATTAGCATATAATGCCAAAAGTATTGCCATTTTGTTAAGCAAAAGGGGATATAGTAATAAATATTTCACCTTTCCTAACATGATTAGTTTTCTAGGTAAATTCATGGACAAACTAGTATGCATAATTGGGGATAAGAACGGAGACATAAAGAGAGAAGAGCATATAATATGAGAACCACAAATTTTTCTATTTTTTGGTTCCTTGCCACATAGAAAACATATACGGAATGAGACTAGAAAAATTAAGAAATAACTCCACCTACATTTTTTAACAGAGTGTTGTTAAAGATGTTAAGTCGGGGTCCTTTTTTAACATTTGTGAAATGTTAAGGTTCTTTCTGTACATGTTGAAACATAAGGATTTAAATTAAAATTTGGTTAAAATCTTAGGGTCGAATTTGACCATTTTACCTTTGTTAAATAATGTTATAAAGGTATAACTTGTCTTATCCCTATTACTTGTACAGACAAATACCAATGCTAGCACTAGATATAATCCAATACAATAACATCAAACCACATACCCAATTATGTCTATTCTCCTTTTCATTCATTATAAGCCCTGAACATGGTATTCTCTCTTAAGCCATTTATCACATATACATTTTTTGGAGTAAATTTTTCATCAAATCACTTTAAGACACTACAACATTCATTTCCCTATAATAAACAAGATAAATAATCATCATTGTTACAATCCTTATTTAGATTAATTACACTTTGCATAAAATTTACCCCATATTTTTTATATCTAAAGAATCTCATTCCATGGTTCTTTGATGTCTGATAAGTATATAAAGGAGCTTGCAATCCATAATTATAATATGTATGGGCATGTTGTTACACACTTGCTATTATTAATGTTGATGATGCCATATATCAAAATCCACCTAAACCATATCAAGTATTAACTTACTACTACCCTAAATCGGTTTGTAGTCATTGGAATCAAAATAATTATCAACCAAATAACTTATGAAATGTAATAACTAAAATTTGATTGTTTGAGGATTCCTTATTAAGCTATTGTTTAATACTTACTTTACCATATTATGATAACTAAATGTTTCATTACATACATGTTGGCTCACGAATGACCATGTTGGAATACAATTTAATATTATCACAAATTCAAGCATTACAATAGAAACTTTCCATTTCAGTAGATTAAAAAGAAGTAGAGAGACAAATTGCATTGCATTGCATGCAAGATATCCACCACCATCAACCTAACCACCAAGGTTTGAGAATGCATGTATCATGTTAGACATATATGTATATTCCTAATCATCATTATCATTCATCACCGTAAAAATCTTATCCTTCTATAACCAGAAGTATCATACTTAGTTGCACCTATCTTTCTTATAAATGGAATCAACAAATTATATACAACTTCTCATTATATCTACTACAACTTCCTAAGTTCACATGCAACTAGTTCTCTCATTAAAATGCCTTCATGACATTTTTTCACCTATTAAAATATTGTCCAATATTATCGCTCATTCTTTGTACGACAATTTGATTATGTTTTAACATCTTTTGAGAAAGTTATGGGAAAGAGAGAGAGAGAGGGAGAGAGAGAGAGGTAGAGAGTATGCAATATACAAAACTTTATATTGATTTTATTAATGTATGGATGATGGTGATGTACAGTTCCATATATAAGATTAAAAGGTTTTCTCCAACAAGTCCTTATTTAGTTACCAATAGTTAATAGAAAAGGAGGGAAACCATCAAAACCGTCTTGAATTCTAAAATCAAAACCGTCTTGAATTCTAACTTGATTTTAGTGAATAGCCTATACCTGTATCACAAACAATATTTGCCTTTTCCAAAGTTAGCAATTCCAATTTCTTTCCTCATATGCGTCAAAGATTTATATCTAGATCTAGCTAAGGTTGGTAATTTTCACTGCTAGAGACCTAATTCAGAATTAAAGAATCCCCAATTTTCTCTGATAAACTTTTAGTTCACTTTGAAGAATCCCCAATCTAAAACCTAGGTCGTAAACTTCCTTGGATAAACTCTCTATTTTGACTTCTACTAGGATCTTTACACTGTAACTTCACCCTACATCAAAGATCATGATCTATATGGAGGATGATTTCTCCTCTCTAGTGTTTCAGTTACAATTTGCTTTTGCCTCTACAGTAATTTCTGATTTCTCTTTATTTCTCCTTTGCTTCATATAGAATTGTGTGAAATGAAAAATAATGTCGCATGAGGCTAGATGATGTCGGTTAGGTGGCACCATCATGTTACAAAGATGGCATTGATTTTGCATTTGGATTTAGGTTTTTAGTGGATATTGATGATAGGAGGGACAAACGTTATAAAAACAAAAACCTTATAACAAAAATCACATGAGATAGGAGAGTCTAATAAATTTAATCCTTTTTAGAATTCAAATATGAATTAATCGATACCTTTGTGTTATATCTAAATGTTAGATATTTAACATACACTTTGAATGTAAAGCAAAAAATAGTGAAAATTGAATAGTTTTAAAAAATAGGTTAGAGGCTAATTTAATCTTCAAGCTAAATCAAATACAATAAAACTTCTATTAAATGTCGGTTGATGTATTAATAATTCTGATTTGAACGTTAACTTAGGACGTGTTTGTTTCCATTTTTATTTTTATTTTTGTTTTTTGTTTTTGTTTTCAAATTCAGTAAAAAACCTGTTTGTTTGAGTTTTTAGTTTCTGCTTTTAGTTTTGGCTTCTTTCAATTTTCAAAAATTATGAAAACCATAAATTTTGGTTTTTGTTTTTATTTTTTATAATCTGATTTACTATCATTTAATATATTATTTAATTATTAAATAATAAAATTATGAATAATTTAATTCAGCATTATATATTTAATAAATTAAAATTAATTATCAATAAAATTACGAATAATTTAAATTTATTTAATTTTTATAATTAAATTATATGTAATTAAATTTTAAAAATTATTAATAAATTTAATTAAATTTAAAATATATAAATCTTCAAATAAAAAATAAATATTAATTAATTATTTTATTAAAATAACATAATATTAAAATAAATATTATATAAGAGATTAAATAAATTTATTTAATTAAAAATTTTTATCTTTAAGTTTTATCTAATATATAATTATTATTAGCGATAAAATATAACTAGATTAATATCAACAACTAAATAGGTTTTTGTTTTTATTTGAAAGAAAAATAGAAACAAAAAACTGAAACCGAAAATTTAATTATTAAATAATAAAATTATGAATAATTTAATTCAGCATTATATATTTAATAAATTAAAATTAATTATCAA
>JANZXP010000005.1:34331217-34344854 GCA_027576715.1 Erythroxylum flavicans
GATTTGTTGCTTCCACTGGAAAAATGATTTCTTAAAAGTTTTGAAATCTACCGTTTCTCCAAATATAGCATGCTTTCCTTTTCCAATCCAACAGACTTTTGTTCAACTCTTTCACCTTACTTCTTCAAGATTCATTGCCTCCCTCTTCTTGTTGCTAAAAGACCCAACCTATTCAACCTTAAAAAGGTGAAGGTCGTGTTTATGTGGGAGCTAGGTTTCTTGGTGATTTGAAGGAGCTTGAAGCTAAACATGTAAGTTAAACTTTGTTCTTTATGGGTTGTCTTAATAGAAGCATATTTGATGATAGTTAGAGGTTACATGTTTATGAAATGAGGATGAGTATATGCTAAAGCGTGGATGAGAAATGTTGATAGATTCATGTCTTGCTTTTGTGTTTTGACAGATAAGAGATTATGGAATGATATGATGATAGATTAATTGAGTAAATGGTATTTTAAATATGTTGGAAAACTGTTAGCTGTAACATTCTCCATTGATTATGCATTCGTAATTCAGCCATAACTTGTTCTGTAGATGTCCAAATGAGGTGATTTTTAATTTGGATTAAAGTAGATACATATGGCTACATTTTGCATGAAGACATCGAATTCAAATTCTATATTTGAGAGTTTCAAGTTTTGAGTTGAATTTGAGTACTGGGTGTAGGAAAAAGTGTAGAAAAACTGGATACATAATGAGTTTTTGTTCTATTTTCTTGATGAATTAATATGAATCTGAAATAAAATGAGTCTAGAGATAAAGAAAGGGAGTAATGTGGTATCTTGAAATGAGAAGAATTAAGGTGATAGCTAGAAGTGAAATGAAAGTGGAAATGAAGATGAAAATGTTTAGGAAGT
The DNA here is from genome assembly GCA_027576715.1 of Erythroxylum flavicans. Classification (NCBI taxonomy): domain Eukaryota; kingdom Viridiplantae; phylum Streptophyta; class Magnoliopsida; order Malpighiales; family Erythroxylaceae; genus Erythroxylum; species Erythroxylum flavicans. The sequence goes on from JANZXP010000005.1 coordinate 34,332,075, forward strand.
TAATGATAAATGTGTATACATGTGTATGTTTTGTTATTAGTGTTCATGATCAATCATGGACTATAATTTGTTTATGGATGATATTGAGTTAAAATGGAGTGAGAATGAAGAGTAAATAAAGTAGAAAAAGTGATCTTTGTGCGAGTTGTGTTAGGTGTAAAATCTGAAAAATTGGAAGATAAGTCATGCTTACTGTTTTTTATGAAAGTTCGCCGCAGCTAACTCCTTGTTTCGCCTTGGCTAACTTGCAGGATTTTACGAGGATTCCTTTCGGGACACTTCCACCGTGGCCAACCACAGCTTAAACATGCTTCAGTATTTTGATGATATCTTGATCTGTAGTTATCCAATTGGGATGATATTTTATTTTAAGTAAACTAGAGACATAGGGCTACAATACTTTAAAAGAAATTGAATTTTAATTTTGTTTTTAAGAATTTCAAAATCTGGCTTGAAATTGAGTTTTGACTAAGGCTATAGCATTAGCTGAGATAGAAATCATGTCCAGTTTATATTGAATAAACTGTATTGATAGATGTCGAATTAGACAAAGTTTCTTCACAAAGGTTGTAGTTTATTCTCTTATATTTCAACTGATATAAAGTTCATAATTTTTTAATATGGGAATTGAGATATATGAGTCATAGTATTTTGAGCATAACTTTTGCAATACTGAACAAAATTGAATAATCTTGGTGTCATTAGAAACTTAAAAGATAGGAGAACAATTTTTTAGAAGAAAGTATACTCAAATTTCTTCATTTTCTTTGTAAAAATGAACAAGAAAAATAGACTCGAAGGTTTGGAATTTTTGGGAGAATTTCTAAGAAAAAATGAGAGTTTGGACATTGTATGATTATATAATGTTAGAATAACATTAGTGAATGAATTGTTGGTATGAAAGCACCAAAGACATGTGTATAATGGAAATGAAGATGCTCATGTGATTGTAGTTGTGATTCCGAGGAAATGAGTAATGGGTATTAAATAGAAGTGAATGAGAGTTGGATACTGTAAGAGCTAATAATGCTAAAAATGGAATGACAAGTAATTGAGTTATAAAATGAGAATATGGATAAAATGTGAAATTTTCTAATATACCTGGGATTGTCATTGAGCATACATTGTACATAATCTATATACACATTTGTCTATAAATGAATACTTAAGATTGTGCAATTATTAATGTGTGTACAACGTGTGTATTGTATAATATTGATGTGCAGGATAAAATGTCCGCATCCAGTTGTTTCTAGATCTTGGAAGCAAATGCTAATCTGAAACGTATTGTGAGTCGAACTACATGGTCTTACTTACTGATTATTCTGTTTGTATTATGTATTGAATGAGTATGCAATGTGAACGTGATTGTTCTGATTCTGGATATTGAATGTCCGAGGAGTTCGAAATATGTGGGAACATTGAAGTGCTCCTTGCATGTGAATTTGATGAAATATGTGGTACATAACTTGATTTTTAAATGCCGAATATAGTCCCGAAGAAGAATGTGAATATGCATATAAATGAAAAAGTGATTCTCAACTTAAATGTTGAATGCTAGACTAAGGTTCGATGATATGTGAAAGTGACAGATTGATCATCTATGATTGATGCATTCCATTACAAGAATGCATGAAAGATAACGGTAGTTATGGCCAGAGTTGCCAGTCAAGAAAAAACAGAGAGCTTAAAAACTGTGATCAAAGCCGCAGGCTCAGTTGTGAATGTACCCGGTATTTACTAAGGATTATGGCACATCATCTAGTACAGCTCGGTATCCACAAGGGATATGGGCTAATAAAAAGACACTCGGTCACAACAATAATCAAAGAAAGTGAGTCTCATAAGCACTGCATATACATATAACACGTGTGCTTGACTAACTAAAATGTATTCTGAATATGATATCTGTTGAATGTGAAATATGAAATGAATGACCGAGTGATATGCGATGATAAATGATTTTTAATGAAATAATGTGAATTTTGTGATTATATGAATTGTATGTGTTATGTAATCGAGTGAACCATCGAGGATGGTCACTCATTGAGTTTACAAAACTCACCTAAAATTTACAATATTTTTCAGGCTCAGAAGAGTCACTCTAGTTAGACAAATTGAAGTATAGCCACTGCATTCAAGTACAAGAAAGAGGTCAGGATCAGCTCACATTTGCATTAGTATTTTCTTAGTTTTTTATTGAATTGAGTCTTTCATAATCATTGTAACATGTATATTTGAATATTTCTGTTTCGTAATAACTTTCCATAGTGGAAAGTCTAGTAAATGAGATTGATTTTGAGTGTAATAATAATAAATGTGATTTTGATGTTATTAGAGAAAAAATGGACCCAATTTGATTAATGATTTCGCATACGCGCGTTAACATTTTAAAAAAATTATAACGAGATTTTACTAACTGACTGTGTTAACATGCCACCCTCGTAGGGTATGTTCTCGAACATCACTCAAGATGTGAGGTACGTTTCTTGTGAGAGTGGGATACTACAATTTTGGTATCAGAGCCCAGATTTAGTATCTTATAAAGGCGTTTTTTGAAATATGTGTCAAGTTTTATACATTTCAGACATGCCATAGAAGGCAGTAGCAACTGATCCCTAGTTTGAGTCGCTTGTGTATGAGCCACATGCATGAGCAATTGTTAAGAGTTTGAGTTGATAGAAATAGTTAAAAGAATGATGATCTGTTGGAATGTGAGAAAATGAAAATTTTTGGATATCTAGAAATGAGAAATAGTATATGGTTAGATATGATAGATAAAGATTCAACGCATTTGTATTGGTTATATATTGTAGAATATGACATCAATATTATACTATTGTGGTATATCCTCAAATGTGAAATAGATGTGAATACATTGTCGTGGATTGTTTGAGGAAAATAAAGATATACGTAGAAATGACGAGATTTAAAGTGTACAAGCTATGTTGAAAGAAAATAAAATTTTCTATAACCTTGAGAGATTAAACTTGGACTTAAAATGAATGTCGGATAAATGTGATAAGAGTTATGATTTAGCATAAGAATATGTCTATGATATTAAGATCAAAATTTCATGATGATTATACATCTATAATTATGAATGGATTAAGGATATACATATGTAATATGAAATAAATGACAATAGGAAATTGAGATAGAAATGATGAAGGAATAAAAGGGGAATGAAATAGATATAAATGACTTTTCATGAGATGAATGATATATATAGTAAGGAGAAAGTTAGGAATGCATTGAAGATAGGATTTTATGTATGCATGAGATTAAGAAAAAGATGATGAATTAAATGGGAGGAGTGAATGCTATCAATATGGTAGTTGAATTATTATGAAGTGGTGTAACATTAGAATAGGTAAATTATGGAAAAAAAATTTTGGAGTAGAATTGATGTTAATATGTGTGTTATTATGAGGAAGAAAGTGTAGGGCACATTGGTGGCCTGACAAAAATAAGTTTCTGTCATGATCGTGGTAGGGATACGCCAATTTTGGGAAGGAATAAAGAGAGAAATGTTGTCTAGGATCAATTGAGATCAAAGTATTACTATTGTAAGATAATAGGTGATCTGTTAGAAATAAATCTCTGGATAGAATGGGAGGACCTTGATGGTACACACCTAAATATATATGACAGTGATCACATCTAGTACTTCATTGAGTTTTGATAACTAGAACATTATGATCGTGTAAGAAATGATAGAAATTAATCTTCTTGAGTTACTAAGAATGGCTAATAAACAATGAAGGAAATAATTGATTGATAAAGATTGCATGAACAGTATAGATGTTAGTAGCAAGAAATCTTCTTTCGAAGAAGAATTTAACTGAATTAGGTTAAACAGATTAGATAGTTTATATTAAGAATGATCAATGAAGGAACAAATAAAAAATGAATATGTAATGATTCAAAAGTGAGTATTGGAGTCCTAGTCCTAACAGAGACGCAAGCATAAAATGTAGAATATGCTGCTAAGAGTGTATGCATTATGTTTGTTGTAAAGTATCTAACTGTGTGACTGGATTCTTGAATTTGAGGTGACATTATTGCTAATGTGAGGACAACTTAGGTCCACATTATATTCTCTACAAATATGTACAGGAGATATAAATTAGATATGATGAATGTGTTTCCAGCACAGGAAGTTAAGATTGTAAATAAATTGAAATGAGTGGAGAAACTAGTATGAATGAATAGATATTAGAATAAGTCAATGTGAAATCAGAGGAAATCGAATGAATGGAGAAAATCATTCGAGAAAAGAAGTTAATTGGGAAATCGAAAATAACATGAGATAATATTACCTCATTGAGGAATTAGTTACTTAAGGAATTGTAAGAACTAATTATGGGCACATTGGGTTTTGGCTATATCTAGTTGAGTTAACAAATGCCCTTGACAGTATTATTGTATTAAAGATTAAAGCGATCCAAGCAAAATGGGATTAATTAGTGACTATAATCATAGATGATATATTGAATGTATTCGAAAGGTTGAGAAGAATATTTTGAATACTTGAGGTAAATCTTACATATCATGAAGATAGAAATAATTAGATGCTAAGTTTAATAAGAGTGAATCTTAGCTTGATCGAATAAAATATTAGGTCGTACAGTATCTGAACTTGGCATATTGGGAGACCCAAAGAAAATTGAGGTAATGATGAAGTGAGAAACTCCAAGGTATATGTATAAGAGATCTGGAGTTCTCTGGAACTAGCTGTATATTAGATACCACTAGAGATTGTGAGTTTTTACTGATCTTAGCCCTTTGAAAAAAATATCTGAGGAAAAAATTTGTAAATCGTATGAGTGATTAATGTAAAGAGACTGTTGAGAAATTATAAGTCCGATGTTAATTATACCGTGTGGATTTGGATATTTTGAAGTATACAATGATATCTCATACCAGGGATTCGAATGCAATTTAATGCAGCATAATAAAGTGATTTCTTATCCATTGAGATAATTCAAGTCTCATGAGTTGATTATTTGATACAAGATTTTGAATGTGCTGCAATGGTGATTGCTTAAGAGCTTGGAGACATAATATGTACAGTGAAACATTTTGGACATATATATATAAATGTAAATATCATTAAAGTTTGAGGAACTTATTGATTTCGAGAGAATTGAATATAAGACAGAGACAATGGATAGAATTACTGAAAGATTATGATGGTACAAACTAGTATTATCCAGTAAAGATAGTGTTGTATTTGATGCTTGAACATAAAATTCAATAACGGAATGGCACAAATTCAAATATTGAGGTTACCAAACCTAATACAATAAGGAGAATAGAATGTTGAGTTAAATTTTAGGGGAAAAATGAAGTAGGATTGGCTGCATTGAAATTTAAGATCTGTTTCACATGAAAAGATTGACAAAGCCCAAAGTGAGGATCCAGAATTGTGAATTTTATTGAGAATTGAAAATGAATATGAAATTTGAGTTTGAATTGGAAAATGATACTTGTGATTGAAATCAGAAGTCTGTGTACCTGAAAATAATGATTAAGCAAAGAGATTATTAGAGAAAGCACTAAGAACAACGTAGGCTATACATCCTAATAGGAATGCGCTGGAATAGTGCTTAACAACTAAGAATGTAGAATCAAGTGACTGAACGATTAAATAACCAACAATCTTACATGTTGAAGATATGCTTAGAACTTATATTTTGGAGTTTATAAAAACATGAGATAAATATGTAGTTTATTTGACTTTAAGCATATCAATCATTATCATAGTGATATCATTGAAGTATTATATGAGGCGTTTTATGACAAAAGGAGTCATTCGCCCTTACATTGAACTGAATGAGGCCTAAAGTAGTTAAAGACCAGAATAGACGGGAGATGTTGAGGATAAGTGAAATTGATACGTATTTGAAATTAAGTGATTCAAGAAAGATAAATGAGTTATGTGGATTAACACCGAAGATATGGAATACAGTGAGATAGACCTAAGAGTTATGTGTATTAACATTGAAGAGATGTGATTTATCGAACAAAAGATGAATTGTTCTGAGAGTAGCACCTTGTAAGGTTTGCTTAGGCTAGGAAAAAGAATAAACTAAGCTCGAATTGTATTGGTCCACATGATGTTATAGAGAGCATGAGACCATTAACATATGAGTTTGTATTGATTCATATTGTGTTATATGTGAGTATGCGAAGAAATATTAGTATAATTTGATATTGGTGTTATCGACTCAGGAAGTGAAAAATATTGAGGAAATAATAAAGATAGTATGGTATCGGAATAAGTAATTGAAGGATTGATTGATTCCATTGACTATAGTTAATTGAAAGAAACTATTTAAGTGATGAAGTTAAATAGGAAACGGAGGAGCATATAAGGAAACATACCCTTGCCTCTTGATCAGTCAGATAAGAATTTCGAGGATGAAATTTATTAAGGGGGGAGAAATGTAACATTCCGTTTCTATAGTAAAGGTTAGAACCCTAAAATATGGTACATGTAAGATCAATGAGGGATTAAGAAAAATGCATCTCATACTCATGCATAATGTTAGTATACACGCATGTGAATATTGAACTTTTGCACATTAAAATGATTATATATGCATTCATTGACATTCCGAGTATAAATGATTGGTTTAATATGATTATAATGTGAATCATGGATTTTGTGCTCTGAAATTTTATTTGGTGTATAAAATTAGTGATTTAGAAATTTTAGTGAAATTTAGAAAATTCTTAAATTTTTGGGTAATTATGGACTAGGAAAATGCCAAATAGTAGAAAAATTCACAAATAGTAGTAGAAATAAGAGTTAAATGGCAGTGAAAATTTTTATGAATGACATTAAGATTTAATGGCAAGTATCATTGAAAATTGGGTTAAAAATTGGAGGCAAATGGACTAGCCTATTAAAAGATCAAGAAGAGACCTTGAGAGAGAGACATGTGGCAAATGACAAGTGTCACTTGCCACACCACTTATTAAGTCACGTTTTTATTAAGTGAAAGACCATATTTGCCAAAAATGACACGTGCTTCATTTTGTCTAACTTCTTCATTTCTTTTTCTTCTCTATTCCTCTCCTTTACCCACGACATCCACTCTTACCCTCATCATATTGACTTTTATTCATCTCTTTCACTTTGCTACTTCAAGATTCATTACCTCCCTCTTCTTATTGCTAAAAGACCCAACCTATTCCACCTTTAAAAGGTGAAGATCGTGTATGTGGGGGAGCTAGGGTTTCTTGGTGATTTGAAGGATCTTGGAGCTAAACATGTAAGTTAAACTTTGTTCTTCATAGGTTGCCTTAATAGAAGCATATTTGATGATAGTTAGAGGTCAAATGTTCATGAAATGAGGATGAGTATATGCTAAAATGTGGATGAGAAATGTGGGTAGATTCATGTCTTGCTTTGGTTTTTTAATGGAAAAGAGATTATGGAATGATATAATGTTAGATTAATTGAGTAAATGATGTTTTAAGTGTGCTAGAAAAATGTTAGTTGTAACATTCTCCATTGATTATGCATTTGTAATTTAGCCATAACTTGTTTTGTAGATATCCAAATGAGGTGATTTATGAATTGGATTAAAGTAGATACATATGGCTACATTTTGGATAAGCAATCGAATTCAAATTCTGTCTTTAAGAGTTTCAAATTTTGACTTGAAGTTGAGCACTGGGTGTAGGAAAAAGTGCAGAAAAACTAGATACATAATGGGTTTTTGTTTTGTTTTCTTGATGAATTAATGTGAATCTCCTTGGGTGATTTTGTAATGAAATAAAATGAGTCTATAGCTAAAGAAAGGGAGTAATATGATATCTTGAAATGAGAAGAATTAAGGTGATAGTTAGAAGTGAAATGAAAGTGGAAATGAAGTTGAATATGTGTAGGAAGTTGATGAAGAATGTGTATATATGTGTATGTTTTGTTATTAGTGTTCATGATTAATCATGGACTATAATTTGTTTATGGATGATATTGAGTTGAAATGGAGTGAGAATGAAGCGTAAATGAAGTATAAAAAGTGATCTTTATACAAGTTGTGTTAGGTGTAAAATCTGGAAAATTGGAAGATGAGTCATATTTACTACTTTCTATGAAAGTTTGCTGTAACCAAGTCCTTGTTTCACCGTGGCCAACTTGCAGGATTTTACAAGGATTCCTCTCGGGACAGTTTCGCTGCGGCCAACTCCTGGCTTCGCCACGGCCAACTGTCCTGCATAGCATAAATATTCTTCAGTATTTTGACAATATCTTGAGCTGTAGTTATCCAATTGAGATGATTTTTTATTTGGAGTAAACTAGAGACATAGGGCTACAAATATTTAGAAGAGATTAAATTTTATTTCTATTTCTAATAATTTCAAAATCTGGCATGAAATTGAGTTTTGACTGAGGCTATAACCTTACCCGAGATAGAAATCATGTCTAGTATATATTGAATAAACTATATTGATAGATGCCGAATTAGACAAAGGTTTCTTCACAAACGTCATTTCGTATTCTCTTATCTGTCAATTGATATAAAGTTCATAATTTTTGAATATGGGAATTGAGAGATATGAGTTGTACAATTTGACGGCATAATTATATACAAGCCAAAGTTTCAAATGTCCTCTGTCTGTAGTAGTTTGAGGATAACTTTTGCAATACTTAACTAAATTGAATAATGTTCATGTCATTACAAACTTAAGAGATAGGAGAACAATGTTCTAGAAGAAAGTATCCTCAAATTTTTTCATTTTCTTTATGAAAATGAATAAGAAAAATATACCCAAAGGGCTGGAATTTTGGGAGAATTTTTAAGAAAGAATGAGAGTTTGGATATTGTATGATTATATAATGTTAGAATAACATTAGTGAATGAATTGTTGGTATGAAAGTAGTAAAGATATGTGTATAATGGAAATGAATAGGTTCATGTGATTGTAATTGTAATTTAAAGGAAACGAGTAATGAGTATTAAATAGAAATGAATGAGAGTTGGATACTTTGAGAGCTAATAATGCTAAAAATGGAACGACGAGTAATTGAGTTATAAAATGAGAATGTGGATAAAATGTGAACTTTGATAATGTACCCAAGATTTTCATTGAGCGTGCATTGTAATAGTCCATATACACATTTGTGCATAAATGAATACTTAAGATTGTGCAATTATTAAGGTGTGTACAACGTGTGTATTGCATAATATTGATGTGCAGGATAAAATGTCCGCATCTTGCGTTTCCAGATCTTAAACGCAAATCCTAATCAAGAGCAAACTATGAGTCAACCTAGATGGTCTTACTTATTGATTATTCTGTTTGTATTATGTATTGAATGAGTATGTAATGTGAATGTGATTGTTATGATTCTGGATATTGAATGTCCGAGGAGTTTGAAATATGTGGGAACATTGAAGTGCTCCTTGCATATAAATTTGATGAAATATGTGATACATAACTTAATTGTTAAATGCCGGATCTAGTCTCGAAGAAAAATGTGAATATGCATATGAATGAAAAAGTGATTCTCAACTTAAATGTTAAATGTCGTACTAAGGTCTGATGATATGCGAAAGTGACTAATTGATCATATATGATTGATGCATTCCATTACATTAATGCATGAAAGATAAAAAGTGGTTGTGACCGGAGTTGCCAGTCAAAAAAAAGAGAGCTTAAAGCTTAGACTGTGGTTAGAGCCTCAGGCTCAGTTATGAATGTACTCGGTATCTACTAAGGGATATGGGACATTATCTGATACAGCTCGGTATCCAGAAGGGATATGGACCAATGAAAAAGTACTCGTTCATAACAATATTAAAAGAAAGTGAGTCTTATAAGCACTGCATATACATATAATACATGTGTTTGACTGACTGAAATGTATTCTAAATATGATATCTGTTGAATGTGAAATGTCAAATGAATGACCAAGCGATATGCGGTGATAAATGATTTTTAGCGAAATAATGTGAATTATGTGATTATACGAATTGTATGTGTTATGTGATCGAGTGAGCCATTGAGGATGGTCACTCATTGAGTTTGCAAAATTCACCCAAATTTTGCAATATTTTTCAGGCTCAGAAGAGTCACTCTAGTTAGACAAATTGGAGTATAGCAACTACATTCAAGTAAGAGAAAGAGGTCGGGATCAGTTCGTGTTTGTATTAGTTTTTTCTTATTTTTGAATTGAATTGAGTCTTTCGCAATTATTGTAACATGTATATTTGAATATTTCTGTTTTTTAATAACTTTCCATGGTGGAAAGGTTTGTAAAAGAGATTGATATTGAGTGTAATAATAATAAATGTGATTTTGATGTTATTAAAGAAAATAATGGGCCCAATTTGATTATAGATTTCCGCGTACGTGTGTGAAAATTTTTTTAAAAAATTTTTAATGAGATTTTACTGATTGCCTGTGCTAGCATGCCACCCTCATGAGGTATGTTCTCAAACATCACTCAGGATGTGAGGTACGTGTTTTATGAGAGTGGGGTGCTTCAATTTTGGTATCAGAGCTGTAAAACCCCCTTACCATAGGGTACGTACCGGGACGCCCGCAGGCATTCCGATACATATCCTATGATAAAGGAGCGCTACGTGCGAACACTACAGTCACTCCACATGGCATCACATTAATTTGAATAATACAACATTAATTGTAAACCACAATATTTTTAAAATCAAACTCTTCCTCATTTCATTTCTTAAAATCAAAAGTTTGTACATCATCCCATACTGTACTGTCTGTACATACATACAAAAACCTAATACAAGATGCTATATGAAAGAGGAAGAATACATCAAATCTATCTAGGTCATCTCAAAAGTCCCAGCTGACCGACCTGTGAGCCATGACCTCTCTCGCCAACACGATCTACACGGCTAGAAAAGTCCCTTTGGAGTTAGGAGTCTACTCTCGGTCCTGAAAAATATTTTGCAATTTTGGGTGAGTTTGGGAACTCAGTGAGGTAACCATCATCGATAGTCCACTCAATTCATGCAACACAGCATAATTATCCACACATTAAACATACCACAGGTGTTTCATAATTTCACATAATCAGGAGTATCACATTAATCACATAAGTATAAGGCATTAAGCCTTTCACTCATCAGTATAAGGCTTTAAGCCTTTCACATAATCAAACACATCAAGCAATTGTATATGAAATGCTCATGTGACACTTTTCCAATTTATTACGGTGTTGTGACCGAGCGCCTGAAACTGTCCCAATGTGGGCACATTAATCGTTGAGCCTGAGGCTCTGAATCACTGTTGAGCTCGAGGCTCAAAATCAATCGTTGAGCTTTAAGCTCTAATCGGTGGCTGCTCCGGTCACAACTGTCATTAATCTGATCATGCATTCATGAATGAAATGCATATGTCATAATTATGCACGTATGCATATATTTCAATTAATCACATAAATCACATCAACCATGATCACAATTAATCACATTGCAACACATAGGTCACAATTCACATACAAGTAACACTTCTATGTCATAACTCTCCATATTCAGTCATCGGACCTTCTGTCCGGAATCCATAATCAAACACACAATTCCCACCATTATTCACCACAATTCATAAGGAACACAAAAATTGAGAGAAACCGTCTAGGTCACTTACCAATAGCTTCTGAGCTAATGCCTGGAAGTCTTGACAACGTCGGTGTGCTGACGTTCCAATTGTGCCTTTATACAAATCAAATACACTTACATTACAAATTGAACAATCAAAATATATAATAATGCACATGTAAGAATTTAAATGAGTACAATGCATGTTCATGACAATCCCGGTGTCAATTAGAAATTTAACCCGAAAATAATATTCGGTCCACTCATTTTTTTTAATCCAATAATTCCTAAAAATCTCAAAAAAATCAAAAATTGATAAGGAGAGGTAAAGGACTATTTTAGACGTCCGACGCTTCGAGAATCGGGTCAATCGGAGGTCGGATGCAAAAGTTAGAAGCAATTGAATGTCAAAGGGTTCGGATGACACAAAATTTACAAAACTGCCACTTACCCTCGCGACTGTCTCGCGGTCGCGAGATGCGCGCGGAACTGGCGCGCTCGCTATTGCGAGCTCTCGCACTTGCGAGGAGCGCGGTTGTAACGTCGCTCGTCGTGATCGCTACCGTGTGTCGCGATCGCGACACTCGTCACGATCGCAACTCTCCCCTTTGTTTTCACTGCCTTTTCTCATCCGAAATACCTATTCTTCCAAAATACATAACTTCTCACTCAGACCTCTAAAATTCACAAATTTAGTATCAATGGAAAGCTAACAAAAAGACCTACAATGTTCATGAAGGACTCACAAACAAATTACACCTCTTTAGGGGTCAAAAGTCACTTCAAACTAGTCTGTCCTACCAATCTCATCCAAAACAATAACACAATTTTAAAGATTATAACTTCCTATTCCATTACTCAAAAATTTCATACTTTATGTCAAAGGAAAGATCAGAACACATTCTCCAATTCTCATGAAGAACTTGAAAGCAAATTCAACCTCTAAGAGGGTCAAATTCGCAATCAAAGCTTCTGCCCTGCACATGTCATCCTAACCGTATCACAATCGTCTCAAACTCATAACTTCCTATGAAATTGTTCAAAAATTTCATGCTTTATATCAATGAAAAGATCAGAAAACATGCTACAATTCTCATCAAGGACTTAGAAGTAAATTCCACCTCTAACTAGGTCAATTTCTCACATGATTGTGGCTGCCCTGTTAAGGATTGTTAAATAAAGATATCAC
>JANZXP010000005.1:34350027-34362628 GCA_027576715.1 Erythroxylum flavicans
AGGAAAATCCTTTACTAGCACTTGGAGTAAGAATGAATCCGAGAGTGAATATGGTAGTGAAGAAGAAATCACTAATGGTGATGCATTAGTTGCTTTACATAGCAAAAGTCTAGTTACTTGTTTAACAGTAACCGAGAAGGAAGTAACTGGAGACGAAAATTGAGTAAATTAGGAAATTTTAGGCAAAACATAGACAATTCAGCTCAAAGCTCGATCTCAGATTATGACAGTGATGAAAGTGGTTCAGATGATAAAAAGGAGAATATTTATGAGACTTACGAATTAATGTATGAAAAATGGGTCAAAACATGTAGAAAGAATGAAAGATTGAAGGAAAAGAATCTCTCCATGAAGACCACCATCCAAGAGTTAGAAAAGAAATTGATGGTAACTTTAGGCGAGCTTGGTGAAGCCAGACTGAAGTTAGCAAGTACTGAAAAGGGTTTGAGAATGCTGAATGGAGGCACAAAAAAGTTAGAAAAGTTGATCGAAATTGGTAAGGTTAAAGGGGATCTTCAAGGCATTGGTTACAAAGATGAGTATTCTAAGGTGAATGAGGAGAAAAATGATATGTCCATATTTGTCCGAGAAGAAGAAACATCGAGAAAGAATCGAAGATTTGTACCTATGTGTCATTTTGCAGAGTTATTGGGCATATAAGGCTAAGATGTTACCAGTTACTGCAGATGCTGTTTCAAAAAAGCCAAAGCCGAAGAATTCTACGTTCCTCATATAAATTTCAGAATCAACCTTTAGTACCGAAATCTAATTGGGTTATAAAGGGTCAAGAACAAGCACAAAGATGCAGTGAAGAAAAAATAAGAAATTGTTCAAATTCACAGTTAGTTACTGCTTTTGAAGAAACTGTTCAGACTGAGAATAAGTCACTTACTTCAGATGAAGAAATCAACTAGACAGTTGATGACCGAGATAATGCGACGAGGAATAAACTCATGTTTGAATTTTTTCTAAGGGCACAGGAACTGTGTTCTTTACATTTTTGAAGTTCTTTTTGTTATTTAAAAAAAGGAAAAGTAAAAAAACGAAACATAAAAGGAATTTGTCTTCTTTAGTTCTTCTTTAGTTTTTATGTTGCGGTTGTCGTCCTATTTTTTTGTAGTTTGCATTGTGACTTTTATTTGGCTCCACTGAAGACTTTTCAGCTCTCTCATCAGTATGGGTCTCTCTCTCTGATATCTCTCTCTCTTTCGGGCATATCTCTAGGTGTTTTGAATGGTGGTAAATTGTCATCTTGGCATGCGTATGATTCTTCTATTGCAACTACTATTGATCTTTATGTTTCTTTATTTTTTGAGATTGATTGTGTTGAAGACATTCTTCATTTTGACATTGTTGTTCTAAAAGGGAGTTATTAGATTGTTTATGGTGACTGTTCCATTCAGGGGAAGATTTCAAGGTATATGTGTGACTATTCGTCTTACTTTTTGGCATCTTTTGTCCCAAGGAGGAGAAATTTGAATGATTAGATTATTGTTACTATGGATGTTCTTTGGAACTTGATGTTGAATTGAGAGGGAGTTCATATGAAGGGTGAATTTGATATCTATATGTCCAATCATGTGATTTAGGGGGGCTTAGTATTTATGACAAATATGCTAAAAATGGGGAGATTGTTAGATATATGGTGTATATATCTACTTATTTTATTTTGGCATATTTTTATAAATTGGACTTATCATATTTTTATTATCTTAGATTCAAAAAGTTATTTGGATAATGTTCTAGATAAAATAAAATTCTATCTTGCATAGAAGTTGTTTTTGTGAAGAGTTATGAGTCTTACGTGGATGAAGCAGTTGAAGGGCATTATTGTATTTTCAATGTTGAATTAAGGGTTTTTGCAAGTATACGTAAGTAGCAGCTAAGTTTTTTTTTAGACTCACAGTTTATGGGTGTGTGCGCAGTGTGTGTGTGTTGTAGTCGTGGGTGAAGAAAAGTTAAGCAACAAAATTTATCTTACAAGGTGGACTGCGTAAGATGTTGTAGGATTGATTGGTGTGCTATGATTGGAATTGTGTGAGTGAAAAAAAAAACCTACGACAATTTGGTGGATGTGCGTGTGAGTGAAAAACAAACCCATGGCAATTTAGTGGTTATATGTGTGAGTGAAAAATAAAACCCACGGCAATTTGGTGGGTGACTAAAAATTTGAATTAGTGAGTGGGCGTGAGTCACTTGATGGAAGTGTTAGAAGTGTTTGTTTATAACTCATCTGATGCGTGAGTGGTGGTGAAAACGATGGTGTGGTGCTAATTGATGGGTTATGAAAATAGCTACTAATTATGTTGACATCTGCATATGGGGGCCGCATATATATGTGTTCTACGCTGTTCTTTATTAATCGTGTAGTAGTTGATAACGCTGGACAATTATTCTTATGGAGTGGCTCACGATTGGATTGATTGGAGTTTTATGTGTGACGACTTCCAGATTTATTTCAGTGGAGCTTAATTTTTCGAAAAGTTGTTCTTAGTATATTGATCACTTAAGTTATTTTTTTATTAATTGTCGTTCAATAAGTTGTTCAGAAAAATCCTCTGACGAGGTTAACACGAGTCGGTCGTATTATTAGGTGTGAAAATCTTTCACAGGAAGTGAGATTGAGAGATAGTGTCAAGGGTTGAGTGGTGTCGGCTCAGTAAAGCCTTGAGTAAATCTATTGTACTTTGGTGAAAATATTAAGCTAGGTAAGAGCCCCGCATACGTAGACAAGGAGTGCCGAACTGTGTTACCAAATTTTTTGTGTCATTTATTATTTCGCTTTTGATTGGTTTTGTTTTTGTTTATGCCAGAGACAACCACAATAAAATAAAAAAGTTTGCGAAACTATTATCCCCTACAGTTTTTCACTTTGAATATTTTTTCTATTTTGCAACTAATTCCCTGCAAGCGCCCTTGGATGAGATATCCATTCTCTCTTGAGACTTACAGTAAATAATACTACAGGGGAATTCATTATTGTGTTTGCGTGTTATCTGGAACTGAATTGCAAGCGACCATTACATTTTCTTACTCACAGTTTCAGATTTGCTGTCCTTGTGACTTTATGATGAGATTTAACTCATTCCAATGCCTCTAATATGTCTGATCAATGTACAAGAAAGAACTTTGTGCAGGTTGGTAGTCTTTGAGAAAACCTGAAAGTTAAAATTATAATACCAGCAGAGCAAGTTTTGATCCTCCCCTATCATTAGGTTACGAAGTCCTGAGGTTTTGGATCTTAAGTCTGTACTGTTAGTATATATGTTATATATCTAAATAATTAGTTTTGGCATTATTTATTAATTGGACATATAAGATATTAATTGGATAATGACTTGGATTCAAAAGCTATTGGGGATAATCTTCTAGTTGAAAAAGAATCCTAAATTAGATTAAAATCTATTATCATGTTGGTAATTGAATTGTATTTTGTGTGGATTTTATGGATTTTGGATAAGTAAAAATAATTAAGTTGTTGAAGTGGTGGTGTTGTAGTGAGACTCGTCATGCTAGAAGATGTTGGCATCGTACACATTTCTAATACAATTGAAGTGAATCTCTTGCGTGGTAAAACTGTTGCTGCAGTGGTGTGCGTCAATTTCTCATTGGGTAATACACTGTGTTAATTGAGCATGTCCCTATAGCTATATACATACACTGTGAGTTTTATATAAGGTGGGATGGCATTAAAGTGAATCTGGCGAAGTGGGGTACAAATGCAAGGGTGGTATAATGACTATGGAGTGTGCGTTAATTGTCATTGAAAAACACAACTGCATCTATATGTCTTCGAAGATTGCAAACACCGTAGGTTAGAGTGTTGATTTTTGGGGATTGCAAACATCGTGGCTTCTATTTTCTAGATTTGTTTTTATGGATTTGTTAGTGAGATATACATGGTGTTTGGAGTATCCGTATGGGTTAATTGGAGTTGTTGAAGCTAGGATGAATCAGTTCAATTGGTGGACAGATTTTCAGATTTATTTCAGAGGAGTGGAACTCATCGGGAGGTTGTTCTTTTTTATCTCAAGTGTATTTGTCTTTGTTTCTAGTTATTTTAATCACTTGAGTTGTTCGTTTAATTATCTTTATTATTAAACAGTGAGTGTAAATCCTATGTTGAGGTTAGTACGAGAAGGTCGTATTATTGGGTGTGAAATTCTTTCACGGGTAGTGAGGTTAAGAGATAGTGTCAAAGGTTAAGTGATATCGACTCAGTAAAGCCTTGGATAAATCCATTGTATTTCGGTGAAAATATTAATATAGGTGAGGGCCCCGCAAACGTAGGCAAGGAATGTTGAACTGCATTACCAAATTTCTGGTGTCATCTACTATTTTTCTTTTGATTGATTTTTGTTTTTATTTGTGCCAGAGAAGACCACGTAAAATTGGAAAGTTTACGAAACACCTATCCCCTACAGTTTTACAGTTAGGCTCCATTATATTATACTCATCAATAGTAAATCCAAAACCCGTTGGGATAATAATAATTTGGTTTTCAACGCTACAAAGCTTTAGCTACTACTATTAATCAACAAAAGTGCAAATGCATTCTATTAATCGTACTTTTAATTATTCCTTCACTCTATTAGTACTCAAAAACTGTAATATCCCATGACCATAGAGTATATACTTGAACATTCAAAGGATGTTCAAGAACCTATCCTATGACAATAGCACGTTAGAGCAATCACATTCACTTAATATGGCATGATAAATCAATCACAAATATACTAAAGATCAATTCCTCATTCCATTTATAAAACATAATTTACAATGTCACTTTCTACTCGTAATCCATATATACATTGTATCAAAAGCATATGAGAATCTAGTGCTCTTTACAACATATTCTACATGGAACAAGAAACTAAACAAAAACATTCTATTTAACTCCTCAGTCTCAGCTGGCCAGACCTTTGAGCCATTTCTTGAGTCCAAAATGCAAGTATAAGACTTCTTCTAGAATGTCTTAGAAGTTAAGTCTCTTCTCTCGTACCTGAAAAATAATGTTGCAATTTTGATGAGTTTTGCGAATTCAGTGAGCAAACCACAATTGATGTGCTCACTCATATCATTCTCAAAACAATTCACCATTTAATTCACAGACAAATCATATAATCAAATATTGCATATCACTTTACATTTCATCATATTTCAACAAATACACTATATATACACATTTCACATTTCAATTTCAGAACAAATAAGGAGTTTTCCACGTTAAATCTTGTGTGTCTCTTTTGTCTTAATTTCTTTTATTGCTATGTTTGTTCTATCCGCTTAAGCCTATCTCCTATCATTATCAGCTTTAAAACTATACAAGTCAGGGGACAATTTGTTCTTCTTGAACACAACAAAGTTTCTTGCTTGCTAGGTATAATAAAACCAGGTATAAAAGCCAATAGTTCTCATCCTAAACAGTGATGACTCCTTCTTCCTTTCTTATTCAAACATCCCTTGTCATTTATTAAAATCAATGCATAAAAATTTTGTACCAGTCTTGCTTATCTTAATTTGCAAGAATTATTCGGGGTAGGAACATGCAAAGAAAAGATGTTATAGAGACTCCTCATCATATCAAATCTTCTTAGCATGTCCTTTGTTTTTTTTTAATTACAAAGGAAAAGAAACTAACACAGTCTAAACCATGCATCTATGAAAGAAAAATCCCTGTATGTCGTGTTGAACAATGTCAATACATTCCATTGGAATATCGTGAAGCACGATAATACCAGGACTTGTTCGCAACACTAAAGTTTCCATCTTGTCATCACATCTATTCCCTTCCCTATAGACATGCTAAATCTGGATGTCCCAATCTCTACGCAGGACCTTCGGTATGCCCCTTACCAAGGAAGTACCATAAAAAACCATCAGCTCAGACGAAGAGAGAATATTAATCACCTCCAAAGAATCTACTTTGATCACCACTCGTCAATATCCAAGGTCCAATGACAACAAAAGACCAATATAGGCCACCTAAAGATCGGCAATCAAAGGTGAACACACTCTAATGTTCTACAGAAAACCTCCACACCAATGTCAGGAGTTGTCCCTTATTAAACCTCCAACTGTAGCAATGCCAGATCCATTCATGGCTGCACCATTTGTATTTAATTTAACCTAGCTCTCCATCGGTTTAGTCCATCCTATACACATTCCCAGACTTACTCCCCTAGCTGGTATAACTATGTATGTCACTACCCTGGCCTTGTCGATCCAAGTAACGTAATCTAGAATTGTCGTAGCTCCTATGTCAGGCCAAGTAAAGTCTTCCTCGAATATACTCTGATTTCTCCACTACCATAGATACCAACAGGAAACTCCAAAAATAGTAGCCCACACAAACCTCTGTACTTGGTCCTAATTTCCAAGATTGACTGTGAACCACATCTCTACATCTTGGTGAAAGAAGTGATGATTCCTTACTACGGAAGGGAATTGCTGCCAAAAGGATTTCACCCTGTTACAATCTCGTAGTGCATGCAAGAGAGTCTCTTCATGGCTACAGAACTGGCATCTGGAATCTGGCTACAGAACATAGCGAGCCACATGTTGCTGGTTGGTTAGTAGTTCTCTTTTAGCCAAGAGCCAAAGAAATAATCAGATCCACTGGGGCCCTGGCCACTTCCATATCATTTCCCAAATTTTACTGTTGGCACTCTCAGACAGTTCTTTGATGAGCTTATAGGTAGAGGCCCCCATAAAACGCCCCTTCTTTTTAGGTCCCGAAATTAATCGATCTTCCCCTATCCCGTCGTTTGGAGGCATACTTATCGTAATAGTCAAGCAAACTGAAGAAGGGAGGTATTGTTGGAACAACGTCCAATGCCAGTTACCATTCTCATGGACCAAGTCCTAGGCTGTCACATACAACAAACTGTCATGGGGTTGAGAAGTCGAAGCTCTTAAAAAAGGGCCCCAATTCCCTGCCTATGCGTCTAACCAAAAGTGTATTCATTTTTCGTTACCTACTTGCCATTTTATTCCTTGGCAGACAAATCGCCATATGGCTGTGATCCCCCTCCATATTACCAAAGCCCCTTTCCACTCTAGCATTTGAGGGATGGTTCGGTCATCAATGTGATATCTGGTGTGAAGAAGCTGGACCTATAATGAATTTGATTTAGTCAACACTTCCCAACCCAGCTTGGTAAGTAAAGCATCATTGGAAGATCGTACTCGTTTATAATCCCTAGACCCCCTGCCTGTTTAGGATGACATACTGCCTCCCACCTAACCAGATTCATTTTCTGCTGTCCATCCTTTATGCCCCAAATGAAGTCCCTCATTATCTTCTCTAAATCATCACATATGTGTTTCGACAATCTCACCATTTTCATTGTATAGATCAGAAAGGAAGATATGACTGATTGATTTAATGTGACACGTCCGGCTAGAGGTAACATTTTCGCACCCCAGCCTGTGAGTTTATGATGTGCTTTATCCAATATATACTAATAGGTTTTCCTTATGGTTCGTTCATGAATTAATGGCACACCTAGGTATTTACCCAAATTATTTGTACATTTAAACTAGAATATATGGCTGAGAATACGAGCTTTATCCTAACTGACGTTCTTGGAGAAGAAAATTCTAGTTTTAGCATTACTCACTTTCTATCCTGAAGCCCTACAAAAAATGTCCAACACCCTCGAAACCACCTGGACCTGATGTGTCGATGCTTCTACAAATAGAATCATATTGTCTGCAAAGGATAAGTGTGAGATAGGAGGCTCGTTTCTGCTCAAATGAAAAGGTTTCCAATTCCCTTTTCGCACATGATTGGTTATAAGATGGCTGAGTCTTTCCATGCAGAGCACAAAGAGATAAGGAGATAAAGGGTTGTCTTGCCTAATACCCCTTGTGGGAGTAAAAGGATCAAAGAGTTTTTCATTCCAAGAAACTCGCATTGATACCGTGGATATGCACTTTATAATGAGATTGGTTAATTGTGTGAGACTGGTAAATTGTGGTGGTAAACCAATATCTCTTACTGTGTCCTTGATAAAGTCCCAACTAAGTCGATCGTATGCTTTTTCTAAATCAACTTTAATTGCAAGAACACTAGTCTTCCCCTTCTTCCTTCTCATCGAATGTATAACCTCCTGAGTAATTATAATATTATCTGTTATATGCTTACCCGGGACAAAGCTGCACTAATTATATGCTACCAGAGAATCAAGGTGAGGCTTCAGTGTATTCACTATGACTTTCGAAATCACTTTATATAAAACCGAGCAAAGACTAATAGGCCAGAATTGAGTAATATAACTAGGAAAGGAGACTTTGCGAATCAATACCAAAATAGTTTGATTCACAATCAAGGTGAGGCTTCAGTCTATTCACTATGACTTTCGAAATCGCTTTATATAAAACCGAGCAGAGACTAATAGGCCAGAATTGAGTAATATAGCTAGGAGAGGAGACTTTGCGGATCAATACCAAAATAGTTTGATTCACCTACTGCTCCCAACACTCATGTTGGAAAATTTTCTATATAAAGTCCACTACTGCTAGTCCAATCTTTTCCCATTTGTTCTGAAAGAATAGAGCATTGTAACCATCAATCCCCGGTGCTTTGTTCGAGTTTATTTCAAAAATTGCCTTCTTAATTTCTGTCGCTAGGATTGGTCCAGCAAGATCCTACACTGACTTCGCTGAAAGAGTAGGATAGGTGCCAATAATTGGGAACCTCAAAGTGGTATTATCTTCAGTAGCAAACAACCTTTCAAAGTAAATCATAGCCAGCTGACGCATTTGCTTGGGATATGTGATCATAGTACCATCGTTGTCTATTAACCTTGCTATCTTAAGCTTCCTCCTTTTCGCTATAACTACCGTATGGTAATATTTGGTATTACGATCTCCCTGTGATAGCCATGTACAACGGGCCTATTGATGCCAATAGATCTCTTCCTCACTAAGGACTGGGATTAATCTCTGCGAAGCTTCTCTTCTAACACTACTAAAGAGTCATAATCATCCAACTCCATTGCCCATCGTATACTGTCCAGTCAAGCAAGTAACCATCTTTTCTAATCGAAAATATTACCAAAGACATGCTTCTTCCATCTTATGAGTTGTGTAGAGAAATTGGCTAAAGTGGTACTCAAATTTGTCGTGCCAGGGGTCATCACGAGCTAACTATGCTGATTGGAGCCGAAACACTGGCTAGTGCAAGTCATTTGGATTCGCCCCATTAGAGTCAAATAACATAGGACAATGGTTGGAACCCAAAAAAGGAAGATGTTTATTAGTCGCATGTGGGAATGCTACCAGCCAATTCGAAAAGTCAAACACTCTATCCAAACATGCCAAAATAATCCCCCTCCACCAGGTAAATTTCAACCCAACATATCATTCATGTAAACCACAGCACTGCACACAGTCCCTAAAGTTTTTGTTAACAACATCTGAAGAATGAGACCTACCTCTTTTATCATTACTATCCAATTTGGCATTAAAGTCTCCTCCGATGATCCAAGGATCTGACACTATACTTCCAATCCACCTCAAATAAGGCCATAAGAAATTTTGCATTGCATAGTGGGGACTAGCATAAACTACTATAAATGCAAATTTGGAGGATCCATACATGATCTTGGTATGGACAAATTGTTTATGGGCAACCATAATCGAGACTTCAAAGTTCAATTTCCAGAGCATCCAAATACCAACAACAAAACCATCGGCTTCGACCTGGAATGAGAAATCAAAACCTAATTTATACACAACATCATTTGCCCGCCGGCCACTAATTCAGGTTTCAACTAAGATCAACATCCTTGGTTTATAGGTGTTAAAATAGCTATGCAAAATAGCTAGAAATCTTTCCCCTCCAGCTCCTTGACAGTTCTAGATAATAATCACATTAATCAAAAGTTGAGTATAGAAGACCTCACTCCTTTGACGAATTTCAGCGCTACCGCCCAGAGTTTATGGGACCATCTCTTCGATGTCTCCCTGTACAGGGTCTTCCTCCATCCTCGTCGCACCCTCCATGGTATCTAGAGGTGTTGAGGGCGGTAGTATGCATTGGCCCTCACGGGAGAGATGGGGATCTTCCCATGTGGTTGTCTCTCTCCCCCACATCCATCTCCCTTACCGAGTATGAGGTTCTGTCACAAAGGAGTTCGGTGTAGGAGTTTAGCTAGACAACAATATTTTTCTCTGTGGATTTGGGCAATGGTTGAAAGCTCATAGAGGGTGCCAGGTGTTTATCAACGGGATTGTTGGGTATTCAGTCAATAGTGGACTGTTCCTGGTAGGCCTCCAGCTGCTTATTAATACCAACCCGCAACATTGATTTTGGTCCATGGGTATTCGACCCTAGCCCATTAGACAGATGCCTGGCTGCCTCTTCCTTTAAACCCGAAGTCACTCATTGTTTGGTTCCTGTTGAGAATCCAATTGGATTCGAAGATGATGGCTGGTCATTAATTACGCCCAGTCTTTCTGTTTCTGACAAAGCGAAGAAGCGAGAGCCTCGCAATTGATTAGCTTATGTTGGGTTGCGTGATACTTGCTAGAGATGAGAGCACTGGGTGTGTCGTTGAGGTTTCTGTTGCACTTGGATCCAAGGTCCGCCGTACAACTCGTTTGTCACTTCCTTCAACGGTTCTTTTTGTATACTGTGTTGCCCAACCTCTATCGGCAGGATAACAGCCTCTGTGTGATGGATTGTTTTGTGTTTGAATGCCAGAGCTTTTGGCCTGGACTTGCAATTCCTTAACTCTTGACCCATGATTCCACAGTAGCAACTTATCTAAGGTAGTCACTCGTAAGCCACCCTTAAGGTTTCACCATTTAATTCCACTTGCAAACGTAGTGGAGCACTGAGATATATATTCACTGCAATTCTGGCAAATTTTCCTCTTTAAGCTAACATGGTCATTTCATCTATCTTGACTATTTGGCCTACTAAGTTACACAAAGCAGTGAGGATCATGGGATGATATCTCAAGATGGGCAATTCAGGGAAGCAAATCTAGACCCCGCCCTTGTAACCTTTCCTTGTGATGGTCGAAACTCTGGACTCCATCGTTGTACTGACAGTGCATGGCCGAGAATTACCCAAGGGCCATTGGTTAAGGCATTGAGATCTACTCTGTTGATGAAGTTTACTAGAAAAAAATCATGGTCCAAATCTACCACCTTTATGGGACCGAACGGTTTCCACATTGTCTTCAAGCGAGAGCAGAGCATTTTGAAACCTACTTGTCAACCAAGCAATTTCACAATAACAACATTTTCCCATTGTTTGTCTAGTCGCGATTTGAATGTTTGAAACTATTCTATGCAACCCCCTGAGTTCCCCTGTATTGGTATGATATCTCCTCCCTCGATCTCAATAGGGTCCTTTGGTGGCCAGTCAAGTTCCTCCTCCCCGTTGTCCACGATCTGTTCACCCACAACTGCAGCACTATAGGATATCTTTGCACGTGGTGGAGGATCTTCCTCTCAACTTCGTATACGAGTGTTTTTTTGCCTGATGTCCTTCATTGTCGAGAGTTTCCGAGTCTCCCCTTTCAGCTTTAGAGCGTTTCGACGTATCCATCTAGCTCTGTTCTCGTACGTAATCAAAGAATCGGTTGGAATCAATAAATCTATTTCTTCTAATTATACCAAAATGTATCCCATCTGATGCAAATTACCTGTCCTTTGTTTTAATCCTTTGTTGGAAAACCCTCCAAGAAAAAACAAAAAGCTACTTTTAACACGTTACGTTGATGTCAAACTATAACCCTCCAGGCAATTAAGGTATTTCTGTCTATCAAGGAGCATGGTTCTAATTTTCTAAATATTCTACTCCTTCAATTTGTGATTTTTAGTGTATTTAATCCATGAGAATGCATTAGATTGATTTAGTGCAAACAAAAGCTTTGCCAACACAATTTTATTCCAAAAGAAGAATTCTTTGAAGTTTCAACCTCCTTGTTCTTTTGACAGATATGTGGTTTTCCTTGCTACCGGATTCTTTCCTATTTTCATTATGCAGAGCTAAGTATAAAAAATCTTATATATTGCTTGCACTTTCTGCAGTACTATATGTGGTATAGGGAAGATGAAGGACCAGAATCTTTTAATGTTAAATAAAACAATATATATAAAGTATTAATAGGGAACTATATTATCTTTCTTTTTTGTGGGAAAAAAATAGATATTACACATTTTTTTTTGAAGAATAGACACCATGAAAAAGCTGCAATTAGGACTTGTGACTTGAGAAGAGAATACGGTTAAATTTGGAGTGCGTTTGGTTCAACTTTTGGCAGGTGAAAAAGTACTTTTTCAACCGCAAAAGTTATTTTAAAGAAAAAATGAGTGTTTTGCTGTAAATTTCAAAAGTACTTTTAGAGTAGAAATAGTTTTTTAAAAAGTTAAAATACAACTTTTTCAAAAGATGAGCTTTTTAAAAAAGTACTTTTTTAAAAGTAGATTTTTTATATCAATTAATGAGCCTATTTTTTAGTCCCTTTTACTCTTATGCTTCACATATAATTCTCACAATATCTACAAACACATCTTCATGTTTATTTTGAGATTTATATAATATTATTTGAATTTTTATATATTTTAATATTTATTTTTG
>JANZXP010000005.1:34362728-34394273 GCA_027576715.1 Erythroxylum flavicans
ATAATATTTATATTTTAAATAATTTTATTATAAAATAAAATATAGTTAAAATTAATAAAAGTGCTTTTTATTTTTATATTGTCAAATAATCTACTTTATGAAGCTCTTTTTAAAAAGCTATTTTTTTAATTGACAGTCAAACCGTCAACTGACTTTTTAGAAAAGCTCTTATCAGAAAAACTCTACTGACAAAAGCTCTATTAACAAAGCTCTACTGATATAAACTCAACCAAACAACCACTTACATTAAAACGAAGACAGTTACAGTATTACAGGTAGATTATAATTACGTAGGGCTGATGATTTAGATATCACATGTTTTTTTTTTCTATACCTGTCGTTATAAACCTAGAGAAACGAACAAATTGTAAAGCTTGAATCATGTGGAATTGTTTAGTCATACAATCGGTAAAGAGTAGGCTTCAATGCTAAGTACACAGAGTGCCATCCGTTCTGAGACGGGTGGACTAGATCCCAAAAGAATGTCATTTCTGGGTGCTTGCATATGACATACCCCTTTCTTTCCTCTTCTTCAACCCCATATGAGTCTTTCTTTGTCAAACATGGCGTCAACGGATTCTTGTACTCCGAAGAATTCCCTGCCACCAGGTAAAAGTAGTACGCATGAATATATTTGTTGGTGTTTGATCTTAGCAAGTAAAGAAAAACTACCGTTGTGAGGGGCGTTTGATTGGAACAGAAGCACAAGAATATCACAGAATAAAAGTTACCCGCTTTGTGTCTCAGTCGGTCCATTGCCCACATGAATGTGCTATACGCATCCAGAATTATGAAATCAGATTTCATGCTTTTCTTGTTCAACTTATCCACAGCTAACCGTAGTAGGTGGTTGTGGAATTTAGAGCCCGAGTTGAAAATTTTATTGCAGTCCTGATACGAAAGTTTAACTGTATGTTCGGGCAAGCATCCCAATGGCCCTATTGATAAAACCACTATTCTTCCAACTCCCAAATCACGAATGCGCTTTAGGCTCTTGGCTAGCTGCTCGATAACTTCTTTTGTGAAAGCTGGCATGTCCTGTCACGTCAAGGGAAGAGAAACTGTCAGCCTAACATCAAGATTACAAACTACTGTAAGATTATTATAAACAAAAATTTCTTAAGCAAATCTTCACCCTATTGACACCAGAAGGGGCAAAAAAAAAAACTTCAAGATTCTTGAAGCTTAGATCATTTAAATATGATAAGTTGATTGTTTTTAACTTATAAATAAATCAGTGATTTTGGTTTGATTCCACCCAACACAATTGAACCAAGTGTTGTATCCATTATTATCCTCCTCTTCCAAGTATTCTAACAAATTGAAGAATTTACAATCACCTATCTCACCAAGCTGTACCGAACACATGTCTAACTCTTCAAAGCTACATCTACCAAATCATACTTTATATTTTCCAGTTCTTTTGCAATACGAGTTGAGTGGATTGAGTGGGTTAGGCAAATATAGCTCACTTCTAAGAATTCGCAAAGCAACTCAACTATTATCCTACTGATAACAACGTAAAAATAAACAACTCGCTGACCTTTAATGTGCCATTCTTATATTGTAAATAGAAACCATAGTCATTGCCTGAAGCAGACACCAGTGGAACAGATGACTGTAGGTCGAGTTTTGTGTAAACATTTTGTTGAAGTAGCTGCTTTAACTGATCGATTTGGGTTGTCATATTTGGCCCTTTCACCCATGTATCAAAAACGCCAGTCCCTCCATGAGCAAAATTCACGCCACGCTCTACTTGCTTCCCGTTTGAGAGCTTTAGCCATTTGTACGGTAATGGAGTCTGATTGCCGAGAAATGAAGCTGCAATTTATTAAGCACTTACGTTCAGCAATCTCAGAAATTTACTTAGACATTCTTAACAGTACAAAGCTTCGAAAAGGAACAGAAAATTACGAAATTATATACACCCGTGATATATATTTATGTATCAACCCTAGTAAACCATGTCCTTGGGATGTAAGAAACTCTTAATTCACAGTAAATTTGGATAAACAAAAGTCTGCCTCCATATATGTGGAAAAATCTTCTTTCTTCTTTTGTAATTTTCCAACATATCGACAGAATGATGTGTGACTCCTGGTGAATCGAAAGATAGTTTTTTTATCTCCTTCCTACCAGGTCAATCAGATGATGTCCTATTAGCTTACTAGCATTTCATTAAAACCGTACTTGACAATTTACCCGTGGGAAATTATGATGACTCAACTAAGAAATGAAAATAAATCCAAGGTATACTAAATGAGAGCCGCCCTCCAATACCAACTTTAATTTCAGTTGAACTGTTACAGATTATTAGGATAAATACGTGAAAGAGTAAAAGGACGCAGCTGACCTATGTAATCAGTGAGGACGCGACCATCGGAGAAGCGACCATTTGGTTTACCAGGAAAAGTGAACCCATAAGGTTCAAGCCATGAACCTGAATTCTGATCCCAGTTTCCCGTGTCCGCATAAGAGTCTCCGAAAGCAAAAAGCTTCAAGGAACCATGAGTGTGAGTGCTGCGGTGAGGTACCTGTGCCGTTTCTATGTCGTCATGAGAATGAGATCCTGCAGCTTGAAGGGGAACAATAATAAACCACTTAGCAAGTGATACCAAAACTTGATAGCTAAGGCTTAAAGGCACAAAAAAAAGCTGGAAATTGGCCTACCTATGCAGAAGGTGATAAGGGAAAAGATAGCAATAACGAAGAAATAGGCTTGCTTCTCCATTGAAGAACAATACTGGGGGACCTTTCTTTTATGTTGGTGTAACGTTTGTGATAGAATTTAACAAAGACATCAACATATTTATGGTATTTGGCTTTACCTTCCAAATCTTCATCTAATGAACTTGAACTTTATTCACCCTATTAATTGTCAACCAAGGAAAACTGGAACTTTTTTTTTTTTGATTTACTTAATTTCCGGTGCAATGTTGGTTCGGCTTTATAACTAATTTGTTGTGTGAAAGACAAGCTACTCATTCCTGTACTCGATTGAAATGCCCCTTTTCAATTTAAATCGTACAACAAAGAAAATTTCAGTCCTTACTAGACGTGATACAGGAACAGTCATTGCTTAGTCAAGATTTTGGTTGGCATGTGGTTGTGGGGTGTATTTATAAGAAACTACTCAATTACAACAACCAGCATATTAACATTGATAAAAGTCTTAATGTGTTACTCACCCAAAGGAAAATTGAAGAATTAAAACCGACAAGCAAACTATAATAATACAATCAAAAAGCATCATGTTTTGCTAAGTAAAATATCGATTAACTGAAGTTACATTTGAAAATACATTTTACAGTTGATAGCCATGAACATAGAGTTGAAACTTAGTATATTTAATTTTTATAAAAATTTGAACTCAATGTACAGTTGTAGTCCTTAATGATTTAAATTGTACTTTTGTTAATTAAAAAGCATCAAATAAAATTTGGTTAGGATTAGAAACGTTCGTTTCTTGCTAAAAATAGCCCGAAACTCTTCAATATAACCTTGATATATAAATGAACATTTCTCAAAGTTTAAAGCTCATATAATAAATAAAACAAGTCATAACTAATAAAAATTATGAAATCCAAAATATAAGAGTATATATTCGTTAGACAATTTTGAAATCTATTACAAATACTACGTAAAATAATAAAACTTCCTTTTTAACTAAGATTGAGTTACAAAATTTAAACTCATCAAATGGCTTGGTATTGTTCAGAATATTTAAAATTGAACACAGTCCAGCTAAAAATTTAGATGAAATCAAAATGAAGATTGATATGGCTCCTTTTACATCATAGATTTGGTATAAGCGAAAATATACGCTGAAGTATAATTAGGATACCGAAAAACATGCGATAAGCCTTCAGAAATCAATTAGCAAGAACGTGAAAAACCATAACTATATGCCTAGTCAGGGTGACAATGAGTTAAAAGAAACTCTAAAAACAATGGTAGATAGAGACCAGAATGTTTTTAGAGGTTCCTATATTATTTAGAATTTCTTTGTATTAACCACTGATTAGGAAGCATTGTTCAATAATGAAGAAATGACAGAACTTACAAAAATATTTGGATTCAAACTATTACAATCTACTCCATTACGCTCAGAAAAAATGGTGAAGTAGAAGCATTCAACAAATTAGAGATCGTTGAGATTATTGAAAGTATGGGTGGTGAAGATCTACGGAAGTGAAATACGTTATCATCAGAAACTTTATGGGCATGTACAAATGCAAAGAATACTCTTTCCGACCTGTGTCATGCATAATAGTATACTAGCCGTTCAAACTCTGACAAATATGCTCATAATTGTTTCCAGTTAATGAAGGGTGAGCTCAGATTGCTAGATACGAGGTTAGAGGGCTTAGATACATATCAAACACATAAAAGTTGCATACAATAAAACAAAGTTTCTAAAAGAAGGGGACTTGGCTTGAATCAGTTCGCAAAATGACTAAAGAAAAGCAATCAAGGAAATTGGGAGCACGATTTGCATATTATCAAGTTGAGAACAGGAAAAAGGAAAAAAGGCTTGAAAGAAAGGCATCTGAAGCCTTATATGTTCCAACTTTCTTTCAAGTATAAAAGATGAAATCTTGGAGACAATTATGTTTTATATTAATAAGTGGGTTATGGTGTAAAGTTTTTTTTTAAAAAAAAAAACCTATAACCCGTACATTTGAAGAACAATTCCTGGCATGGGAAAGCTTGAAGTACTCTCCAGGCCTCTAAATAAGTTACGGATTTATGAACGCAAAAGGCAGTCCACAACTTTCATCACTAAGAGCTTCCTCTATTGTCTTAGATTCAATTTAGGAAATAAAATTAAGATATGATATATTTCTGAAACCCAACTTTGACACCCCTTTTTGGACATCGCCTATGATTTGATTTAGAGGATGATTCTTCTTAAAATTTTTAGAAGCTTCTCATCCTTCTTATCTTTTTCACAGTACACCAAAAAGTGCTTTAAGCAACAGACAAAAACGTAGTTATAAGTACAATTATCATTATCTTTTAATTAAGGCAACAGAATTAATTTCGTTACAAAAAGTGGCGCTACAATAAGTACAAGGTAATATAATTTTTTGATTAGGTAATGAAATAAACAATGTTGATTTAAGTTTTGACTAAGGCAATACATTAATTTCAAACTATAGCAACAATGTTAAATAAATATTGCAACACTTTAAGTTCTTTTAGGCAACAATGTTAAATAGATAAGGCAACAAAATATCTTTTTTTTGGCAACAATTTGAAACAACAAAAGCAGCAATTTATTCTTTTGTTTCCAATAATATTTAATATAAAAACAAACTCTTGCCATTATATAGGCAATATCCATACATACATTAAAAGTAATATATAGATATTAATGTATATCTTAATTGCAATCAAACTATCAAACATAAACAACCAAAAAACTGCATTTATATATAATTTACAGTCCATACGGACTTAAAAAATTAACCATTTAACATATTCAAAATACATACGCAAATTACATATGCTTTTACTATTTTGAATACAAAAGCGAATTCTACTATCCTCAACAATTGCAAGAAAAATTACATTTGCTTTAACAACTCTTCACCATTTGTAGATTTCGAAGTCAATGTCAGACTTCTTCATATTGGCTTTTTAATCTTTCTCAAAGTCCTTTGGAAGTATAACATACCTGCTCTTTTATATTGCTAAATACAAGTAGTTCAAGCCTAGGATTACTCTTTTTGAATACTAAATCTCATTCAGACAAAGTAACAATCAGAGGTGACCTTTTTGAAGTCCAAAGCATATCCTAGTTTCAATAATAAGTATCATATGAACCAACTGATTTTCGCAAAATAAAATTTGAAAGTATAGCTAACCATGCTCTAAACAACTGACAACATACAACTTAAGATGGCAATAACCATTGGAGACCAATAAATACAGTGAATAAGTGCTATATCATAATTAGAAAGTGCATAACTTCGAAACTCAGAAAATATGCCACAAAATTAACTTAAAATGGCATTAGTCACCATTGAAAAAGCTAGTAAAATAAAGT
This sequence comes from Erythroxylum flavicans, assembly GCA_027576715.1. NCBI lineage: Eukaryota > Viridiplantae > Streptophyta > Magnoliopsida > Malpighiales > Erythroxylaceae > Erythroxylum > Erythroxylum flavicans. The sequence goes on from JANZXP010000005.1 coordinate 34,368,781, forward strand.
AAAAGGGAACTTTGTTAATAATCAAGTAACCTTGTCCATCAACCATGTATAAGAACATCATAATCAAATTATAGCTAGAATATGGAAATTTCAAAAGAAGCTTAGTGGTTTCTATGTCAAATGCATAAACATGCACTTCAGCATGTTGCAAAAGATCATATCATTTCTCAATAATAACACCAGTGTTGGATACAATAACATCATACCACTACCCACATAGAATATTTGAATCACAAAAGTATGGGTTGTGATAAAATAAAGTTATGGATAGTCATCATACACATGTGTGGCTAAATAGGTTCAACCAGCACCATTTTGTAAGGAACCTGACCATTGTCTATGGCAAAATGAACATGATAAGGAGCATCATACTCTCGAAGATCAACAATACAATATAGAAAATCTTGATGTCTCTATTTTCTTTGTCACTTAAACATCTCAAGAATATAATGACTACTGAAACTTTGAATTCCAATTGAAAAATCAAAAAAATGGAGGCTTTTATTTAATAAGATGCTTTACAAAAAAGAAGAAGACATAATATGATATGTACACCAAAGGGCCAACTTAAAGCTTCAAAATGTGACATATAAAAATGAATAAGAACCAGTAAATACTACCTCTTTCTAGTTAATATTGATTCATATGCTTCTATAGCATTAAACGTTGCTTGATTTCTTTCTACAACCTGCTAGAGATCTCTCTTGACATCCATTAATTATTGAACAGTGTCAAAAGATATCTTCAAGTACAATTTGTGCAACCCTAGTAAACGGTTTTTATGTCAACAAATATGGAACAATTAGAACATAAGCTTCCGCATTAACAAATAAAGCATAATTATCGATGGATGTGTAATTGACAAAAGGAAATATATGACCTGTAACTATCATTTCCCCGAGAATGACTCCTCTAAGTTCCAAAAGAAAATATGATAGTATCTCAGAAGAAATAGAAGAAAAAGAAAAACTCTCCATTCTTTTCTAATCTCTGAAGTATAATTTTTCTTTCAATGTAATGTTTGAGCATAAATAAATTGGGAAGACAAATGCCCAATTGCTCAAGAAATCAAAATGCAAAAATTAAGTTCCATGGGGAAAAAATTGAACATAAACAAAGGTCCATGTCTATAGGTAAAAAGGTGTCAAACTGGTTGGAACATTATATGTGTTGGCCTCATGCCACTAACCTTAGTGAGTCAAGTGCAAGCACCCAGTAAGTGTTACTACGAAGGCTCAAATTGGTGAAAGGTTTCAACTATCAAACATAATGTTCAGTTTGTTTATATTATTTATCATCAAATTGAGGCATAAACAATAGATTCTCGCAGCCATAACAGCATCCTGCAAAAGTTTAGTGAAACATGCTCATTATCTAATGATTCAAATTCAACAACAATATCAGATATGTAGTAAAGCTCAATTTAATCAATCATCCTTGTGATATAATTTCAAACTTATTTTATATTTTGCACAATATTGAAAAACAAATTGTGAGATAAACTTAACCCTCTCTCATAATATCCGAAACTTATGGCATGAGATTTAAGACCATTGGGGAAAAATCACTTAACAAACCAAAAGAAAAAGATAGCAATAAGAAATATGTAAAAGAGTTTTTCAAGGAATATAAAAACAAAGGTTTATGAAATTGCATGACTCACAACATCTAGATCCTCATACCCCACAGTTTCAATGTCCACAAATTTGATTTTCATAGCGTGACATAGAAAAGCATCAACATCTATCTCCATCTTGTCCTAAAACGTACAAAAAGAACCCACACTGTCATCAATAGCAACTATTGACTATTGACTAAGATTAAGAACACAACTACAAACCACACTTTTACAACTGCATAAAAATAGGGACGGAACTTGTACTTTGACTTGAAGGTAGATCCATCCTATAATTCATTCAAACTTTAATAAAAGGTAATTAGAAATATGATGATAAAATAAGGCAAGAGTGGTATTACCTGCGAAACAAAAAAATAAATTGACACAGCTAAAGACTTTGTCAGCCTCTCGATCTTCCTAAGAGGACTTCTAGAGACCCATGATAGTTGTGATTTGCATTATGTTTTAGGATTTAATTTGTTATGTATTTAGTGTTTAGTTAAGTGTTTAATGTGTATTTAGGTTTTGATTGTGTTAGTTTATGTGTTTAAATGTTTTTTATGGGTTAGTATGAGTCTTTGAGCTTCAATGTTATGTTTTTGAGATACCTTGACGTGTTTGTTAGTGTTTCAGGGTCAATAGTAAAGAAAGAAAAAGTTTCGAAGAGTTTCGGGCTAAAACCACGGGTCACAATCATGACACAACAGGCCACGATCGTGACAGAAAGATGTGAACCACCAGGAGCTAGGCCACGATCTTTAGTCATGCTAGTGATAGAGAGGCTAGAACCAGGCCATGATTGTGACACTTTGGTCGCAATTGTGAGAGAGAGGGTTAGGTGTTAGCCACGATCGTGGCAGGCAGGCCATGATCGTGACCCTCATTAAGTAGACATGAAAATAGCTGAAAATGTCAAATTTTGATGGACTTTTTGGACCGTTTTGACCCCGAATCAAGCCTAGGGCTTCCAAGATATAAATAGAACATAAAGAACATAATAGATGCTTTTTTGCATAGTCAATTCTGAAACCCTATAGAGCATCTCGAGAGATTTGAGGAAGGAGAAGAAGGAAGAGAGACACAGAGAAGAAGCTTGACGCAAAGTACTTCCCAGAATAGGTTGTTTCACGCCGTTGTTGCCTCCACTAGTCAATTCTAACAGTATTTTGTGGTTTTATTTCAATTTTATTGATGTATAGAATTGGGATAATCGTTAAAAATAGTTGTTGTTAAATGTCAATTTTTATCTAAACTCACCTTCGGGATTTTTTATCTTTGAGATTAATGAAGTTTGATTTATTGTGATTATATTGAGTTATTTGTGATTCAAATTCTGTGCTTAATAATTTGATAATAAACTGAGAGGGTGAGCCGAGTGTAATAAGAGATCGAGCATAGATTTCTGATAGGTTATTAGACAAATTCAGAACTAATTTAGGTTTTGGGTAAATTGGAAATCAAGAGATTACAATTCCATAATTTAAATTAGGGATTATAATTTAGGATTAAAGATTATAACTCGAGAGAGAGTAATCCACCCTAAGACTGTCTAGACACGGTAATTCGATAGTTTCATAATTAATTAGATTTTCATTAAATCTGGATTAAAATCCCCTTTCTCTCAATTGGTAGTTTCTTGGTTGATTTTGGAATGGGTTGTGCAAATTTGCTATTCTGTTTATATTTTATGAGTTCAATTCTTGATATTGATTGTTTGATTGGTTAATTTCTGCATTAGTTGTTTATTTTGATTTATTGCGAAAGTTAGTCAAGCCTTAAATTTTATGATTAGATTAACCCTCCTCGTGGGAACAATACTTTAGGTACCATATAGATGACCCGTGCGCTTGCGAAAATATCGAGGTTATAAATATTAAAACGTAGCATATGTAACCTTGTGATCAAGTTGTTGGCACCATTGTTGGGGAGGCGATTAGTTTAGTTCTTAAGTCTAAGGTTTTTCCACTATCTTTTGTTTTTAAATTAGGTATAAAAAATTTGGGGTGTAAAGTAGAGACACATCAAGACATCTTATAGTGAAAATGAGACATATGAAGAGTTAAATGCTACGAAGAGATAAAAAGAATGATCATGGAGGATGTATATTATAGGGAGCAAGGGACTCTTGCGGATTTCAATGAGCCCCAATTTGGTTGGGAAAATCATCATCCTTATATGAATCCGTACACTTTGGGGTGGTAGAACCACCCAGATTTCTATTGGTCCAACAATGCAAATACTAACATGGGACATCAAGACCTATTTGAATTTCAGCATGATGAATCCAGTTCATGGGATTCCAAGCTAGAAAAAATTATAAATAAGCTCACGGATATGAAAGAGAACCAAAAAAAATTAAAAGAGAAGTTTGAGTAAGTAGCAGAAGATCATGCCTCTTCTATTCACAATTTAGAAGTTCGAATAGGTCAACTCTCTAAGGAATTTTGTAAGCAAAGTGTGAAAATTTGTCTGCGTAGCATGAATGTAAATTTAATAGAGCCATGTCAGGCTAACACACTAATGAATAGGGTAAAGCTAAAAGAATCAGCGAGAAATCAAGCTAAATCTAACCTTAGAGAAGACTAAGAAACCAAAGAAGAGGATGAAGAAAAGAATGCCAACCCTCTCTTTTATTCACCAGTTCTCGATATACCAAATTTGAACATCGAAAAATTTGGGTAGATGTCCATGAAGAGAACCCTATCTTTCGGATTAATGATAACCAAGTGACATTCAATAATGATGTATTTAAGAATCTGAAGGATAGTAGCTCATTCAGGATAATTGATGTGTTCGAATCTTATAATGAACAAGAGGACAAAGAACAGACGACAACAGACATAGAGATTGAAGAAGCGATGAAAATCTCTATTCGTGAAGCAGAAGAAGTAGAGGAGACGAAGGTGATTAAGGAAGAAAGAGAGCAACTCACCTTCGTACAGGACAAACAGTTGGATTCAATTGAAGATTCAGGGAGTCTCGTTATTCCCTATTTTATTGACAGTATGTTAATAAGAAGGACATTGATGGAATTAATTGGTTTTCTCAACTTTATCAATATTGTCCTTCTGATCATTTTTCAATTTATAACTTACTCACAGGCTACAAAACTGATGTTGAACAAGAAAGGTAGAAGTAAGCCACTCATAATTGACCCTAGCTAAGTTTTTAAAGGATGAAGGTCAAGCTAATGACTATAAATTAGCACACTTAGTAGTTAGATTTAAATTATTGTGTAGTTAGGTTTGTTTTAAATTCTAAAATAAGTTTTGAATGATTTGGAATAGTTTGGATTGCTAATTCTTTTACTCTCTTGAATCACTCATAAGATAGGAAAACACTCTCGATGTTAAGCGAATTTGGTCTCAACATTATCGCCATCACCACCTCTATCACCATAAACCGTCTCAGGTTCTAACCTTTATCTTTTCATTTTTATTAGTATTTTCTTCTTATGTTTTTTGTATAATGTGTTTATTTCCCCCAGGTGTGTTTGTGTATCCTTCTTACATTAAGGACAATGTGTTGTTCAAATGTGGGGAGAGGTTATATGTTTTGTTTGGTATGTGATTTTGCGTATGGTATGATAGTGTTAGGTTGTATTTTGTGAATTATTTGAATAAGTCAATGACTTAGATGGATTGAAATTTATTTAATTTTGAACATAGTCTATTAGGTTATGATTAATCATTAGCTTGCAAAATTAGTGAATTAAGGGTCTTTGGATCAATATACAGCTTAATTAGGATTTAGTGTAAGTTTAGCACCCTCTAGACTGTCACATTCATTCATAATTTGGGGCCTTTCAACTTAAGTAGCTTTACTAGTATTTTTCATGGAAACGAGTAGCTAAAACAACAAGGTAGGCAATAAAATAAAATAAAATAAAAAATGTATGTAAATAAATAACCATTCCACTGACCTTAAGGTTATGAATAGAGATAGTAGCCAGTTGAAAATGTGATATAGCTGAGTAACCGGATCGACCCACATCACAAATGTGTGCCTTCGTGTTAAAAAGCTATAATGACGTTTCAACCAAGCTGTTTAATAAAAACGACTTAGTCAAGTAATCGGATTGACATTCATCACTAATGTTTGCCTCTAAGTAAAAGACTAAGTCCTTGCTTATAAATAAATAAATAAATAAAGTGTGTGTTCTTAATAAAAACCTACTGGACTTGTAATAAGCTTGACTTTTCATGAAAATATACTTAGAAACAGTTATAGAGTCTGAAGGGTAAATAATTATTAATGTGTGTGAGCAATTGAAAAGGGTAAATAAAATAACACTTGGATCTCGATTAATTTGTATATTTAGTTCAAAGCCCCTGGATACAGATTTTGCATGTTAATGATTAAATATAACTTGTATGACTATGTTTAAGATTAAATTTACTTCATGAAGTTGAATCCATTGCCTCATTACTGCATTGTGTGCTGTGTATTTGTTATTTTGTTTGCTTGAAGACAAGTAAAAGTTTAAGTGTAGAAATGTTGATAGTTGTGATTTGCATCATGTTTTAGGATTTAATTTGTTACGTATTTAGAGTTAAGTTGAGTGTTTAGTGTATATTTAGGTTTTAATTGTATTAGTTTATGTGTTTAAGTGTTTTTTTATGGTTAGTATGAGTCTTTGAGCTTAAATGTTATGTTTTTGAGGTACTTTGATGTGTTTGTTAGTGTTTCAGGGTCAACGGTAAAGAAATTAGAAATTTTGAAGAGTTTCAGGCCAAAACCATGGCCCATAATCGTGGTACAACAGGCCACAATCGTGATAGAAAGATGTGAACCACCAAGAGCCAGGCCTTGGTCACGATCGTGACAGAGAGGCCAAAACTAGGCAATGATCATGACAGAGAGGGTTAGGCATTAGACAATCGTGGCCTGCCTCGGGTAGACACGAAAACTGCTGAAAATGTTAAGTTTCGTGGGACTTTTTGAACCGTTTCGACCCGAATCAACCCTAGGGCTTCCAAGGTATAAATAGAACATAAAAGAACAGAAGAGTAGCTTTTTTACATCAGTCAATTCCAAAACCCTAGAAAGCATATCGAGAGAATTGAGGAAGGAGACGAAGGAAGAGAGACACGGAGAAGAAGCTTGACACGAAGTACTTCCAGAAGCAGGTGGTTTCCTGTCGTAGATGCCTCTACTAGTCCGTTCCAACAATATTTTCCCTTTTTATTTTAATTTTATGTATAGAATTGGGATAATCATTGAAAATAGTTGTTGTTAAATGTCAATTTTTGTCTAAACTCACTTTTGGGATTTTTTATCTTTGAGATTAATGAAGTTTGATCTATTGTGTTTCCATTGAGTTATTTATGATTCAAATTCTGTGCTTAATAATTCGGTAATAAACTGAGAGGGTGAGCCGAGTGAATATCATCAAATTGGGCTATCAAGAGTTAAGTAGTTTGATAGATAAGAATTTAATCAAACTGGTAAAATCATATAACGAGAGATCGAGCATAGATTTCCGGTAGGTTATTAGACAAATTCATAATTAATTTAAGTTTTGGGCAAATTGGAAATCGAGAGATTAAAATTTCATAATTTAAATTAGGGATTATAATTTAGGGTTAAAGATTATAACTCGAGAAAGAGTAATCCACCCTAGGACTGTCTAGACCCGGTAATTCGATAATTTCATAATTAATTAGCTTTTCATTAAATTTGGATTAAAATCCCCTTTCTCTCAATTGGTAGTTTCTAGGTTGAATCTGAAATGGGTTGTGCAAAATTACTATTTTGTTTAATTTTATGAGTTGAATTCTTGATATTGATTGTTTGATTAGTTAATTTCTGCATTAGTTGTTTATTTTGATTTATTGTAAAAGTTAGTCAAGCCTTAGATTTTAGAATTAGATTAACCCTCCTCGTGGGAACAATACCTTAGATATTATAAAAACGACCTATGCGCTTGTGGAAATATCAAGGTTATAAATATTAAAATTTAGCATACGTAACCTTGCAATCAACCCATCTAGTGGGTGGGGTGGTTCTTTACTCTAACGACTTCTTAATGAAATGCATCATCCATTGCCATCGCTTTGTTAATCACCTCCGTGATTTCTAAACCCTAATTGAGTAAGTCACAAAATAGTGAGCAGCAGATGATCACCTTGTTAATCACCTTTGTGGACCTTCCCGCTTGCAATGTTATCGTTCAAGATGTAGGCCCTCTTCTAATGCAACGTTGTCGTTGTAACTTGCTTACAATGTCTTCGTTTTTCTTGACTTATTTGAGTAGGAGAGTTATACTTTCCTAATTTTAGTCTTTTCATTTTTATTATCAATCAATTTTTTAATTTAAAAAAAGCATTGTCATTTTATTATGTATGGTAGCTATAATAATCTTTGAGGTTGTTTTGTTATTTTTGTGGCAGAAGAGTTTTATCTCTACAAATGTTATACTCCAACTCTTATTAATTTAAAAAATTAATTTTTCAACAAAATAAATAGCCTATTGAGGATTATATGTATATATTATAGTAATTTTGTGTATTTTATAATAATTGTATCATATGTTTTAACTTTATTAAATAAATTGACGAGTATTTTAATTTTCTTAAACATATTCTAAATACTAATTAGTAAACAGAGAAATTTTATATTTTAGATATACATTAGTATGTAACTTTAGTAAATACCTTTTAGCAAATAGATGACTATAATTATAGCAACAATTCCAATTGTTACATATATAAAATTTTATTGCAACATTTTTTAATTATGTTGCCTTTTCTTATATATAGCAACAAATTATTATTACCATTGCCTTCTAATATTAGTAAAGGCAACACTTTAAAATTTTTTGCATTATATTAGTTTTCAGCAACATATTTAAAAACTGTTGCAAACATAACGTTGCTTAAAGCTCTTTGCGTCGTAGTATCACTTGGCCCAATAATTTACACTTGTGAGATGTCTTAGTGATCTTTCTTATTCTTTTTAAGGGTTAATTTCTCCAAATTCTCGACTATCTCAACATCATCATCTTTAAGACTTTTTTTAGGCAATAGGCTTAGATTTATTAGAAAAAACCATAAGCATATACTTTTCAATAACAAGATTCTTCTTATCAAATAATTTTTCTACTTTGCTAGTGAAATAATACCTAAGAAAATTCCCTTCATTCTTTTTTGAATTAAACCTTTCCAATTTATCCTTAATGTTAAAAAATAACACTTATAACTAAACAAGTTAAAGTGACTAATCTTTGGCTTCTTCTTATGCTAAAGCTTATATGGTATTTTATCCATAATTGGTCATATATAGATTCTATTAGATATATGACATGTGATTGCCATGATTTTTTCCTAAAGATAAATTGTGAGGCCATATTTATTTACCATTATTCTACTTGTATCTTGCAATGTCCTATTTTTCTTTTAGTAAATCTTTTTTATGGATTTTATGAGTATAAAATTATAAAAGATATCATTTTCTTCATAAAAGGACTCAAACTTTTCGTTTTAAAAGTTTCAAACATGATCACTCCTAATTGATGCAATAGAGAGTTCTTTTTTATTTTTAACTCTCTTAGCAAACTCAACATATGACCCAAATTATTCATCTTTATTAGCTATAAATAATACCTATATGAATCTCCTAAAAATATTTACCATGATAAATGTGTAAAATTTTCAATCTAAATAGTGACTCTAGTATGGATAAGCAAATTTGTGTGAAATAATTGTAAAAGTCCAATACAGGTTGTTGACTTTTTGCCCTTAAATGAACTTTTAGTTTGTTTGCTTATTTGGCAAGCACCATACCTCCTGTCTTTCTCAAACTTGACTCCCTGAAGCCCGTTGACAAGTTTTCTAGAGTTAAGGCTAGAGATGAGAACCTCGCTTGCATGTCCAAGAATTCTATTTCAATTATATGCACCTTCACTTATAAATATTAAGTAATTTATATTTTGGTTAAAAATATAATGCTATTATGAACCACTCTAAAAATAATGCATGTTTTTCCTTCAAAACATACTTTATAACCTTTGTCACATAGTTAGTTTGCAATTAATAAATTATGTTTTAGTCTTTCTACTAAAATTATATTATCAATTATAATACGGTCTTCTTTACCAATAATTTAATGATGCATTATCTCGAAATGTGGTAAACCATCTATCATTGTCTTTAAGAGTTATTAGAATGCATCATTGATCATATGCCTTAAACATCCACCACCCATATAACGTTTGTTCCTTTTCTTAAAGACCTACAAAATAAGGTAATAAAATTTTCTTAGTTACCCAATAAACTTGAGTCTTTAATTATTAGTTTCCTTGTTCTCTTAACCCATTTTTTCAAGGTTTACTTACCACTTCTTATTTAAGAAGCAAAAATTATCAATATGCCCAAAGTTACTGCAATAATCGCATATCATGATCTATGATTAGCATGAATTAGTTCTATAATAATGAGATTTATAACTACTATACATAAATGCATTTCTTTAAATAATATTTATGTTTTCTTTGAATGGAAGTTTTGTATAATATTGTTATACACATGTGACATGTTCCTTTGGTTGTTTTGATGACTACAAAGGATGCGAGCATTTATTACAGTATTTTGCCTAATAAATAGCCTATAATAACTATAAGCTTAATTCGTACTTTAGTGATGATTTACTTTAGGTCTAGAATGGAAATTATGCATGATTATATAGGACTTGGTTTTGGCCTAGCATGTATATATGATTGTATAGATGAAGATGCACCATGTTCATTTACTATCTTAGGTAAAGAAGCTTCATAGTGAATGTGTTTTCCCTTGACATATTTAGTCTTGGTATTAGATGCGCTCTTATAAGTACCTAATTTCATGTCTATTGTTAGAATTCTTTTAAACTTTTAGCATGCTTTCTAATCTTTCACTTCCGTTAGTGAATTTTTTGACAAAAAGTCCTTGAGACAATTAACCTCCTTCTTTAATGTCTCATTCTCAATTTTCAATGCTTTTTAAGTTTTTATGATCTACAATAGTAACATTCTTGGATGTTTTAATACTGTGCAGTTTACTTTTTACGTTTTCATTTTCACATGTAAATTCATCTAAAATTTTTTAAGTTTCTTTTAAGTTTGAAAGATAGTTTTTTCCTTTTTATGATCATAATTTCTAAACTTTCAACTAGTTTATCATAAGTTAATTCAATATCACTATTACAACTAAAGTTTAAAATACCTCATTATCCTCAATTTCCATGTAGCATATGTGAGTTGTTTCTCTTTTCGAATGTTCACTTTTAGAGTTATTTGTGTCATACTAAGTTAATGATTTAAGGGCCTTCTTCTTATTGTCCCTATTATTGTTCTTGTCATTTCTTTCACGATATTTGATGAGAGGACATTGGAATTTTATGTGATTAAGTTCCTTATATTCAACATAAATAATGTTAGAAGTTTGTTCTTAATGAAATGACCTTATCTTTTTTGAAGTCTTTTCTTTTAGAGAAAATCTTTTTCTTTGAAAACTTCTTAAAGTTCTTGGTGATAGGCAATGTTTTCAACATTGCTTCTACTTGAGGATGTCTCGTCTTCCTCACTTGACTCCTTCTTTAAGACTTTAAATGCTAGGTTCTTTTTCATTGGACTTGTTCTCTTATTTTGTACGTAAGGAGAGATCTATTGAGCTCTTCCAATGATATCATTGTTAGATTCTTGTCTTCTTTGATGGCTTGAAAGTAATCTAAGCAACTTTCTCATAATTTCAATATTAGTATATGTCTTTATTAGACCTTTAACAATAGTAATAATATCATTAAATCTTATATACACAGTATATATACTCTTATCAAGCTTTAATTGAAATAACTCATATTAATAAGTTAACATATTTATTATACTCTCTTTAATTTGATCAGTACCCTCATATGTAACTTCAAATATGTGCCAAATTTCGTGAACAATTTCACACATTGATATCTTATTAAATTAATTCCTACTTAATGCACAAAATTACATATATATTCAAAGAAATGAGTCTCATATCTTGATTATCTCATTTTTCTTTAAGTTTGGAAACCTTTTTGTCGTCTATGACTTTCATAAGAAAGAAGTTCTACTATTATTTTTGCCCCTCTGATGATGCACTTACATATATAAGTATGACTTTTATTATTAAATTTCATTTGACGAGGATGACCATTATACTTGGTTGACCAATGTGTCAATCATTGTTGATATAAAGTTTTGATATACATTTTTAACAACTTTAACATGTAGTAGTCTATCACTAACTATATTGATCGACCAATATATCTAAATTCATGGTTTCAACATTTTTAAATTATTATACTTATCTTTATTAATGAAAATTTGATTCAAATGCTTCTCAAAATATATCTTAGAGAATGTTTTAAAGATGCAGAGGATTTTATCTTAAATCACTTCAATTCCTACTGGCAATCAAAAAATTTCATGCAATAGATTAAAATGATCATATGCACAAACATTTATAGTATTAAAGCAGCCAAATGAAAGATACAATGATCATTACATTGTTTTTCCTTAAGTTTTGGTTTTAGTCTTTACTTAATGAATTTTATTCTAACTTTTCCTTATTATCTTGATAAGGTTACTCTTGATAGATGTATGACTATATTCCTTTCATTCAAAATCAAATTATTAGTAATATTTATGTTTTATTAATATTAAAACATAGATTGAACCCTTTCTTCTTAAATAATAAATATTTTTTAAATCATTCGTTATTAAGTTTTATATAAAAATAATTTTCAGAAAAAATTTTATATAAAAAGTTTTTAAATACATTAGGGAAGTGCTTATATAATATATTTTATAATATTGAACTGTCGGTAATTTTTAAAAAATGTATCAAGGTGCGCGTCTTTATCCCTTTGTAGAATCATCCGGAATCACCGTTAAAATAAGGCGTTTGCTGTTTAGAATTCAATTGTTGTTTTAAAGGAAGCCGTCCGATCAATCCAAGGTTTTTGTCTCTTTACTCTTGTAAGTAGCCGTCCCGTTGAGGACTGTTAAAGCCTTGGTCACAAGTTCGGTCATCGTGGCATGGCGGCAATAAAAGTTCTGCCGCTTCTCCATCTGTAGCCTCTCTCCACAGTCATAACCATCTTTCACAAGCAATCTTCTCGACTATCTAAGGAGTGCTTGACGGAGTTCTAGTGTTCTACGCAACAAGTACATCGTCTTTCGAGAATCAAGATTTTCCAAAACAATGTTCTTTACATTATTTGATTGTTTGTATGTTTTGGGAGATTATGAAAATTCGGTTTCTGGGTGGGTCTGCTGGAGAAGCTAAAAAGAACAATAGAACTATCCGGCCGGCATGGGTTGTTTTTCTCTGTTCAAAGTTTAGTGAAAACATGGGGGTTGTAAGATAGCAGTTTGATGATGGAGAGAGGATTACAAAGATGGATTGTAGACATATCAAAGTGGGACCCATCTTCCTTGGACTTTTCTTTAGCCCTCTCTGTTCTTCCCCAATATGAGCACTCTTCCATCACTAGGTCTTTTTCTTATGTATAGTTTTTGGTTTTCATTTCCATAATATTGATTTATTCTTCCTGCTTCTTGGGAATTGCAACCTTCCCAGTTATCCTGAGACTTATATTTAAGATTACAATATAATCAATGAGTATTCCTTTGATATTTTTTGAGTGTCTCTGATACCATAGACATAGTTGACATTGATCGTAACAAGATCATTATCCGTAGTTTCATTCTGTAGAATTTTAAATTAAATTTTTGTTTCGTTGCATAAGATTTCAGAAGGAATGACTCTGGTAATGGAGGAAATAACATCATCTTGGTATTTAGTTGGTTTTAATTTCTAGTTCAATTATATCACGTATGGGGTCTGATCGTAGTTTAGTCCAACCATCAATTTCAGAAGACCTTCTTCTTCTTCTTCTTTTCTCAGTATAAGTAAAAGTCAGAATCACAAGTTTTAGTGAATTGGATCAAATTGCATGATGTTTCATTTCATTGGCAGATTCGTGAAGCTGGAAGATAGGAAACGGGCGCTTGTCAGCCGGTTGCTTCAATATGCTCTTGTACGTAAAGTGTTGGGAATTCCACACAACGAAATTATCATAAAACGTACGATGGAGGGGAAACCGTATTTGGTATGAATAAAGTACATAGATTTCTTTCTGTTTTAAGTTCCAATTCGGGATTTTGTATTCTCTGTTCTTTTTCTTTTCTTTTCTGCACTTGCTTCCTTGAATCATTACTGTTTGGTGAATTAAGAATGCTGTTTCAACACGTAGGAAGATAGAGTGACCTTTTAGTGATAATATTAGACTATTAGTTAAATGGAAAACTTTCCATTATGGGTGACTAACATTACTTGGTTATAACATGTATTATGTACGTTCTCTCTCTCTTTCTTTTTTGGTTGCTGTTTGTTCTTAGTGGCATCTTGCCATTTCTTTCCAGGAACATTTCTTTTCATATTTTTAACTCTCGTAAGTTTTTAGGATGGTTCCTCAAATGCTAAATGGATGAATTTCAGGAATGTGGTCAAGTCAGCATGGATTTTCCTAATTTTAATTTCAATGTATCGCATCATGGTGACTATTTGGCAATAGCATCTGAACCTCTATGCCTTGTGGGGGTGGACACTGTTTGTTGTATCAAACCAAAAATTCAGACAGTTACAGAATTCATTCATAATTTCATTTCGTGCTTTTCTACTTTGGAATGGCACACCATACTTAGTGCTGGCACAAATGATGAAATTTTAGATGCGTTTTACAGGTATGCCGCCCCACATCTGTACATCTCATTTGATCAATTGATAAACTTAATCAGATACATCAATTTGTGTCTACTGTTTTCGATCACCAAATTCTAGTTTGCCACATAATCTAGAGTATCCACAACTTTAAACTTCATCATTTGTTCTAAGCTATATGGAATAACTGAAAATTGGCTTATTATAGGAGTTAAGTTTGTGATATGCATGCAGTCTTCTCTTTCCATTCCATAACTTTTTAGTTGATGCTTCTAAAAGCCACACTTTCTGGATGCTCTTGTCAATAGTATAAGACTTTCCATTTCATTGCATGATTCTGAACTCATTACAATTAAACTTGTGAAGCTAAGTTTCTAAAATTATTCTAGTGGAACTTGCTGCATTTGTATATATGCACTATATTCTGAAGTTGGTTAGTCAATTTAAATTATATGCTTGTTTGTCATTTTGGTCATCTCACTGCAGATACTGGTGTCTGAAAGAAGCGTATGTGAAAGCCATAGGGTGTGGAGTGACATATGGTTTGGACAGAGTTGAGTTTCATCATACCAACTGGACAAACATATGGGCTAAAGTCAACGGGAAGCCTATGCCAGATTGTAAATTTTGGCTATTTGAGCTTCCAAAGAAACATTATGTAAGTTATGTTTTTGATTTTTCTTATCACTATTCTTCCTCTGAAGTTTGGATATAGAAATCGCAGAGAGATTATTTTCTTTGTTGAGGTTGCATGGTGAGGATACTAATATACCCTTGTCTTAAAACCTTTTTCTAAATGTTAACATTAAGCTAAAGTGATAGAGGTTGATAGGAAAGGGTACCATGTTAATCATCATTTGAGTTGTATAAAACGGTAATTGCATGCCAAGTTCTCGATAAACCAACTTTGGTCCATAGAGTGAAGATGTGAATCTTCTTTATCCTTAGTTTTTAAGACGACATAGTATTTTTCTTTCCCAACTCTTGCTTAGGATATGCATTAAAATGAGAATGGGGAATAAAAACTCGCGCTTCTATTTTTTGTCTTATCAGGCTCTTAAAACTCAATCAGTCTACCATGGCTTCTAAATCCTTCCTTGGACCTGTTTTCGTTCTAGGTGTCACTTGCAAGGGTTCACCCAAAGTTAGCTGTTGAAAGTTACAAAAGCACGATGTATGTGGCAGAATTTGATGAAGATGAGTACTACACGGCTCTCAGTCTTCCAAATATTGAGTTTTCTGTACGGACTGTTGAGCAACTTATACCAGCTCCACCAAGTGGTGATAGTTGTTGAGAGGTATTATGAACATTTGAGAATAGTGTTGGACCAAATTTTAGAGAATAAACGTAAAACACAATCAAAGAGAGCCACAAACAAGAAAACGAGAATTTATGAAAACAAAAAAAATTACGTGGAAAACCCGAGTCAGGGTAAAACTCACGAAACAAAACAATTTCATTCAAAAAGGGGTACTAGATGTTTAGAAACTTTCACAGAGGCTCCTCTATTGACTAGTGCAGGCTGAGAAAATTTTCACGCACACTCAAAAGAAGTCCCACAAGAATACATATACAAAACTGAGAAGGACAACAGCGTCCAATTACGTTCTAATGGTACAGAGAATAAAAACACTTGCTCATGATCCTAACAACCCACTATGACATTGAGAATTGAATCATATTATCAGGTTGACAGGCAGTGTTCAACTGAACAAGAAAAGGGGAAGAAAACAACTGGGGCAGGAGCCTTGTTTCCCATGTCAGCGAAATGTCCCTGAAACAAAAAAGATTTAGACGTGTGTGTTGACATCTTTGTGTCCCTTTCACACGATTACTTTCTGCATCAAGTAGATTCCATGAAAAAACCTGAAGTGACTGGAAACAACAGAAAAAAATGTACAAAAGCCAGCGATTTGAATTACTCAAGAGAATCATTCTTCAGGAAAAAACAGAACATAACACAAAGCAGTAGCAAATTAACTTCTTTCCATTGAAAACCAGATCACAAGTGTCTAAGTGTCGTTTAATTTGGGAGGCAATGCTTGTACCAAAGGGCATGTCATAGAAAATGCAAGCAAAGTTCTTTTTAACTACTTGCTCCATTCACGAATCCCGCTGTAACTCTTTGCCTTATATTAGTTTATGCCGTACTTTAAGCCTAGGCGGGTTAAAATTTTGAGATTTCATCGTCAAATTATAAGGGATCAGTTCTCATTAATAAAAAATTTAATTAATTTTAAGTGAATGCGCCCAAAACACTGTCGTTGCTTGCCAATGAGGGTTAATTTGGACATCCCCATCCAAGCATTTCTGGTAGTAATGAAGAAAGGGGAGTTACTGGTTTAGCGTTCCAGCGACATGTTCTGGAAATTAGCTCCAATGAAGAAGTTGTACAGGGGAGTGAGATAGAAAAATTGGGGCAAATGGGCTTGTTTTCTTAAAAACATCTAGTGATTAGAATGGCCTTGTTTTTGTGTGAAGGCATCTGGAGCTGTGAGTGGGTTCTCAAACTAAATAATCTTAGTACGTATTGATAGTATTGTTAGCTGTTTCGCTCACTAGCTGTATACTGCACAAGCGTCTTTGAGAAATTTGGATATGTTGCATCAGCCATATGGATTCTGCCTCGTCACCATCCAGCAACTGCCAAATGTATTCCATCTTTTTTATGTTAGAAATTGTTTTTATATCACTGGAACCGTTTCAAATGCAGACAAAAGGCAACAGCTTTACATGGAAATCTTTGATCAAACTTCAAACCCTAATTTTATGATATTAAGAATATTAGTATTTTTTATTAAAATTCAAAACAAAACATAATTTTATTTAAAATTTAAGTAAGTATATTTTAAAAAGCACATTAAAAATTATTTATTAGTAATTTAGTATAGATAATCAATTTTGTTTAAAATAATTTAAGAGTGTATTAAGGAGTAAACTTTAAACTTTAAAAAAGTTTATTTAAAGAATAACATTAAAAATTTTATTAATTAGTAATTGAGTTAGAGAAGTAATTTTGTTTAGGATAATTTACGAATGTGTTAAGGAGTGATTTTATAATTTAAAGAAGAATATTTAAAAAAGGACATTAACAAAGTTATTAATTAGTAATTTAGTATAGACTAGTAATTTTGTTTAGGGTAATTTAGTATAGATATGTAATTTTGTTTAGGATAATTTAAGAATGTTTTAAGGAGTGATTTTTAAAATTTAAAGAAGTATATTTAAAGAAAGATACTAAAAAAGTAATTAATTAGTAATTTAGTATAAATAAGTAATTTTGTTTAGGATAATTTAAGAATGTGTTAAAGAGTGATTTTTAAATTTAAAAAAAGTACATTTAAAGAAGGACACTAAAAAGTTATTAATTAATAATTCAGTATAGATAAGTAATTTTGTGATTTTTAAAATTTATAAAAGTATATTTAAAGAAGGATACTAAAAAAGTTATTAATTAATAATTTAATATAGATAAGTAATTTTTTAGGATAATTTAAGAATGTAAAAAAGAAGTATATTTAAAACAGAATACTAAAAAAGTTATTAATTAGTAATTTAGTATTGATAAGTAATTTTGTTTAGGATAATTTAAAAATGTGTTAAAGAGTTATATTTAAAATTTAAAGAAGTATATTAAAAAAAGAACACTAAAAAGTTATTAATTAGTAATTTAGTATAGATAAGTAATTTGGTTTATGATAATTTAATAATGTTTTTAAGTTTAGAAAGAAGTATGTTCAGAGATGGAAGTATGTTCAAAGATGGACCCTGAAATCTAAACATACTTCAACTTTTTGCGTGACCTTTTAGATTTATTCACTATTCGAAAAGATTTCAATTTTTGTTTTTTATTTGAATTGATTTTCTTTCAATGTTTTCAATTCTTTTTAACCTGTTTTCTATTTCTTTTATATATACTTTAATTCCTCGTGTGAAGATCACAAGTGAATTATCCTTTTTATTGTTATTTCTTTGTTTGGTTGTGGTGATTGAAGTCAAATATCATATTATATATAAAAGACACAAAAATCAAGAACACAAAGTTAAGTAGTATTTTCGTTTTCAGACTTTTATCTTTTATCTTTTTGTTTCATCTTTCATCTTTCTTCTTTAGTTTGTTATTTTGTGACTTATTTTTGTTTTAGTTATTATTATGACTTATTTTTTTTACACAACTAACAAAATTATTTTTATCATATTTGTAGGTTAAAATTATAATGGAGAATATGGAATCATCATAAAAAGATTCAAAGAACTTAACATCCTCTACTTATAATAAGTCTGATCCAGCATGAAATTATTTTTCTTTTTCTCATGCATCTGATGAAAATATCCAATATAATTGTATGTTTTACGGTAGAATAGTTAAAGGGGAGGAATTTATGAAATGAAAGAACATCTTGCTAGTATTAAGGGTAATATTGCTTCTTGCAAAAAAAGTACCATTTGATGTATGTAAGAGGATTGGAAATTATTTGCAGCAACAAGTAAAAAGGAAAAAGGAAATTAGAGAGGCTCACGATATATCTTTTGGAGAAGATAAAGCACCATAGTATTAAATAAGGGAAAGAGGAAAGCTACTATTGACATAGATTCTTATTTTCCTCCAACAACCGGTCCTGGTTCTCAACCTAGTTTAAAACATGTTTTGGTTGATAAGGATATTATTTTGCGATGTAAAAGAGCATGGGCTAGATAGTCATATTATTCATGTATTCCTTTAAATACTTTAAATTCACCATATTTTTAAGAAGCAATAGATGCTACAACAATGATAGGTCCAATATTTAAGGTACCTTCTTATTATGAGATTCATGTGCTTTCGTTTCAAGATTTAAAAATTGAATGTCAATTAATTGTAGATACATATAAGTCTAGTTAAGAATCAATAGGATGAACTAGCATATGGGTGGATTGATCAAAGACAAAGAATTTTGATTAATTTCTTGGTTTATTGTAATATTGGAACAACTTTATCAAGTTTGCTGATGCTTCTGATATGGTAAAAAGTACTAATGCTTTATCTGAAATTGTGGAATGGGTTAGATCAAAGAATGTTTTGTATTTTGTTACAAAGCATGTGGCTAATTATATATTAGCTGAGTACTTAATACAATCAAAGTATGAGCATATTTATTGATCTCCATGTACTGCTCTTTATATAAATCTTGTTTTAAAAGATATTAATAATATGGACCGTAATTTAGTCTTGCTTCACGCGCATCTAAGATCATAATTTTTGTGTATAATCATATCATATTTTTGTCTAAGTTAATAAAACAAGAAGATTAGGTTGAGAACATGCGTCCCATTGTTTCCAAGTTTGAAACTACATTTATTACTTTGAAAAATGTTTATGAACATAAACAACTACTTCATAATTTAGTGACAATTAAACACTTTGCAAGTTATAAGTTATCAAAGAGTGTAAAAGAAAAAGAAGTTTGTGCTATTATTTTAGATAATAAGAATGCTTGCTTGATCATTATCAAGATTGTGGCTCGGTTTATAAGGTTGTTGAGGATTGTTGACTCAGATGAGAAACCATTTTTTAGGTATATCTATATGCTGGTATGTAATACAAAGGTCACCTTGGGACTCGAACTTTCACCGAAGTTGATCGACAACACCCTTTGCATGGCAATCTCACTTAGGTTCGCTTAAGCAAGACTCATCCTTTAACGACCCTCGAAATGTTTACCTCGCACACTCGAAAAAACTATGCTACAAAAGCAATAAGAAATAAAGGCAGCAAAGAAACAACAAAGATACGGCTAAACCAACCTTTATATAACTTTCCCTCAAAAGAATACAAGGAATGCTCTCTCTCTCTAAATGAGTAGAGAGCAAAGCTTGAATGAGCTATATATAGGAATTCTAACTTGAATGTCAAGTTACATTCAGAATCCCACTCAAATTGAATTGCCTAAGATTGTGCTAAGATCACGTCTATCTCTATCAGATTACATCACGTGGACCAATTAGATGACACTCCCATCTAAATAGGACTCTAACTGATAAGATAGAATCTATAAGATAATAGAAAGATAGAGTTTACATTCAACTAAGAAACTAGCATCCTTATCCACTAAGATTTCCACTATCTTCAGATGTTGTATTCCACTGTAACTCTAACTCCTCGTCATCGCCACATCATCTAAGATCTCCCCACGATCTCTATCCGCTGATGATGCAGTATGATCTTGCCGAAGCTCACATAGCGCACTGGGTCGATCCAATGCTTCCCACAACAAATCCGTTAGTCATGGTCCATCCATCCCAGCATAGTATAAGTCCTTAGTCCGTCAAGTCCTTAGCCTGGGCCGAGTCAATCTTCACTAGGTCCGAGACTCTACCAAAATTTGTACCAAGTCTGATCCCACTCGCCCACGTTTGCCTTAGTGTTTTCGCATGCCTCCCTCACGAGTAAATCCAACGAACCTCCAGCCTAAGGCTCCTCATGAAGGTCGCTGAGAGGTGCTCTAAAATTTAGGGGTCTAACACTAGTCCATTGTGTTCCCATTTATTTAAATTTAATATAATCCAATTTAATTTTAAAATAATGATAATAAAAATGAGGGGAAGAGAAAAGGGACGGAAATTAGGGTTTATACATATAGTCAGCCCAGAAGTTGCAATCACAAATGCAAATACGCCGAATAATCCGGCTCACGAGAGCGAAGATAGCTAGAACCTCATCATACGTACGTTATAGTTATAATCTCTGCTCGGCTGTTGCGAGACGCGGTAATTCCTCATCACTTGTTTTTGTTAGAAATGTTTAGAAACTAATTGAAGTGTGGTTTGAATTGGCTATTAGGGTTTCTTTTTAATTGTTTCTTTATCCTTGCGTAACCATTGTTAGGTTGTGAAAATGGCTTCAGATGCAGTTGAGGGACAACAGGCGTCTCGGAAGTTGCAAATATATTCAACTTCTACCTCACGAGTCACTCCCTTTTGGAAAGGTACGCATTAAGCCTCTTTCTCTCCGTCTCTCTCTACTACATGCAAACACAATACAGAGTATCAGATCCCTCTAACTCTTATATTTTCTGTTCCAGAAAAGTATGAAAGAGAAGCTAAGAAGTACTGGGACGTTTTTTACAAGCGACATAAAGACAGAGTTGAGAACATTATCTTATTTGCTTTCATTGTTAGTGATTGTAACTCATCCCCACTGTTTTTGATTTTGTGTTTTTCTATTTTTTTCCTTTTCAACTGCCTAGTTTTTCAAAGATCGCCATTACTTGGACAAGGAATGGGGCCAATATTTCACGGTAAGTTAATTGGAAAAACAAAGAAAAAAACTGCTCTTAATAGTTAGTAACTCTATTAGCGGTTTGAAATTTCAGGGAGCAGGAGGCGAAAAAGTCATTCTCGAGGTAAATATTTTAGTTCCTTTTTTGGGGTCTGATTCTTTTCTAGTTTCATTCATGTGGATGAGTGGTACTGAATCCCAGGTCGGCTGTGGAGCTGGAAACACGATCTTTCCTCTAATTGCAACATATCCGGGTATTTTTATTTATGCCTGTGATTTCTCACCACGTGCTGTTGACTTGGTTAAGGTTCGATTCTTAGTTTATTCCTTCTTACTTGTCACAATTGGATGTTATTGCATGTACTCAGAGAAAAGACTTGATAATTTGAGCTATAAAGAACATGGGAAAAGCTTTAGTTCTGCTGATGAAATTGAAACCATCCAGAAATTTCACGACTAACAATTGAAAACAAAGCCATCATTTGGTTTTTCAGCACATGCCGATTTTTTAAAATTTTACTCTTATGTTTTGACTTTCACTTACATTTCCACTTTATATTTCATGTTGGATTGCTGCAGACGCATAAAGACTACTCAGATGCTCATGTTAGTGCATTTGTATGTGATCTGACTATTGATGACTTGAGCAAGGAAATTTCTCCATCTTCAGTTGATATTGTGACAATGGTATTCAGATCTAAGTTCTTTTTTTTTTTTCCTACACAAGGGTTATATAATTAGAGAAAATTACGTTTTCAATTATGATGGTTGATAAGTGCTGTTTTATATATGTTCTTTTCCGGTTTTATTACAACCTTAAGTTTAATTATCAATTTCCAACTTTTACTTGACCATCTGACTTTTTAAGCAGATATTTGTATTATCTGCAGTTTCCCCTGAAAGGATGCCTGTAGTGCTTCAAAATATAAAGAAAGTTCTCAAGGTAAAGTTTGTTAGTTCAAATCATTTCATAAGTTACATCTTACTGCTCAGATGGATTTAAACAATGTCATTGTTTTCTTCACTTTCCCAGCCAGATGGTCAGGTGTTATTCCGAGACTATGCGACAGGTGACCTTGCACAGGTTAATCATTTTTCAGTGCCCTTGGAATTCATTTCCTTTGATTGTTACATGCCAATGCTTTTTTCGTTTATTCTTTTTTAGGATCAATGAGTTCCTTTGTGGCTTATTATTTTGTGTTCTCAGGTGCAGTATGTCCTTTACATTTAGTGACGCGATGAAGGACTTAATCTTTCACTTCTTTCATTCTTATTTTTTTTAACATTTTATGCCTACAAATATAGGTGTACACATGATATTGAAGCAGTTACAGATATCTTCATTACCCAATTGCTTCATGTGGCTATGAGTATGACAAGTTTTAACATTAAATTACTGATATCTTTGCTTCACAATGGAATTGGTCAATGATGAACATGTTTCCTTTCTTTAATCTGTGCGTTAGTGGCACTAAGACTATATTTCCTAACACAGTTCAAGTTTGTCTTTCGAAACAAAAATAGCATGGATTAATCCATATTGCGCTTGTCCTTTTACTAATTTTTTGAGTTTCTGTCAACTGACTTGCTAGTACCTCCTTTCTTCCTGCAATCATCTTTGTTTCATTTTTCTTACTTATGTATTTACTGTCCACTTCTTCATTTACGGCAGGAAAGATTCACTTGCAAGGACCAAATGATCAGTGAAAACTTCCATGTCAGGGGTGATGGTACTGTAAGTTTCTGAACATGAGCATCCATCATTATCTGTATTCTAGTTTAACATTAATGTGTCAGTAACATACTTTCTCTGGTCTGTGATCTTTCAGCGGGCTTTCTATTTCTCAAATGTCTACTTGACAAGTTTGTTTAACGATAATGGATTTGATGTTGAAGAACTTGGTTTGTGTTGCAAACAAGTTGAGAATCGATCTCGTGAACTATTGATGAATAGGTAAATCACAAATAGGAACTCTCCTTGTGGATCATGGATCTGAATTTTATTTACTCTGCTGTTTACTTGGAATTTTTCTGACACTATTTGATGTAATTGTCTCTTCTGTATCAAGGCGGTGGATCCAGGCTGTATTCCGAGTTTCAAACTCTTCCACCATCAATGAAGCAAAAAATGAAGACCTACTCGGTCTAGGATATACAATGCCTAAAGAAAAGAACCGTTCAAAGGAACCTTCTGATAATTCTGAAGTTGACATATCTGAGGGTTTGGGTGCCGAAATGTTTGGCGTTTTCCCTTGCAATAACAGTGAGGTAGACATTAACCTGTCTCTAATTTCTCTTGGACCCCCATAACTGCTGATCTTTTAGAACTGTGATTATGCTCCTGAACGATTCTTTGAAGTTGTGCAGGACTTTCTATGTAATGGGGATAAATTATTAGGTTTCTTTTTCTTTCTTATTTGTTTACTTGTTGAGTATCAACTTACTTGATCTTTCTCGGTTTCTCCAAAAGGTTATCGAGATAAAACTTGGTCACCAAAATTTCAAGATCAGTGTACTGTCAAAAGAGTACCAGCACATATATAAATCAACAGGCTTGATGCTCTGGGAATCAGCTCGTATGATGTCTTCTGTGCTAGCAAGAAATCCCACTATTGTTCAGGGGAAGAAGGTCTTGGAGTTGGGTTGCGGTTGTGGGGGCCTCTGCTCTATGGTTGCTACTAGGTCGGCCGACCTTGTAGTAGCCACTGACGGAGATACATTAGCACTACAGATGTTGACCCAGAATGTTGCTTCTAATCTTAGACCACCGTTCTTAGATAGACTAGTTACAAAGAGACTAGAGTGGGGAAACAGTGAACATATTGATTCCATCAGAGAAATTAACTCGGAAGGTTTTGATGTCATATTAGGCACAGATGTAACATACATTCCTGAAGCTGTTTTGCCTTTGTTTGCAACTGCAAGAGAATTGATATCATCCAACAAAAATGGCAAAAAAGATGAAGAGGCTGCATTGATTCTCTGCCATGTTGTGCGCCGAGTTGATGAACAATCCATGCTTTCTGCGGCCAGTCGATTTGGGTTTAGACTAGTTGATAAGTGGCCAGTGGGACTATCGTCCAATCCAGCCCGAAGTGTTGGAATAAATATCAGCTCTTGGTTCCCTGTCAGTGGTAGTGATGAGTATATCCCAAGTACGGCATTGAATATTTTGTACTTCTGCGTTTGATGATTTCATAATGTTTTCAATTTTTTGTTTCTTTATAAAGTTATTGTTGGCGTGATTCAGTATAATTTAAAATCAATTCTTTCGTAGTCAGTCCAATCGTCAGAATCGGTCTCTAGTCCCTTGTGGGACAAGGAATTGATTTATTGTTTCAACATGTTTATGTTGCAATTTTCGATTTTTCGGCCTCTTTAAGATTACTGAAAAAAAACCGTATGTCAAAATGTCAATCTTTTATATCTTTATTGGAGGCTGTCCTATTATAACGTTACATTTATTGGTTCAAACGTGACTTTTTTTTAAAATTAAAGGAAATTATATTAACAAATGGAGCTCTAAAAGGATAAAGGCCACTATAAGCTACCGAAGTGATAACAATTATTAACGCTGCGTTTGGTTACTGTCTCTTGGGTGCAGAGACGGAACGAGACGGAAATTTAGAGACGGAACAGAACAAAAATTGGAGACAGTAAAGTGTTTGGTTGTGATGAACAAAACAGAAAAGGCTGTTTCCGTCTCGAGGACAAAAATGTGTTTGGTTGCAGTGGACGGAACATAAAAATAGCGTCAATGACAAAAATACCCCTACAGTATAATATGCTTTGAAATATGTAATTTATTGATTAATTTATAATTGTATCAATATTTATTTTAAGTGTATTTGTAATTTTTTGATTACGATGAGATAATTACAA
>JANZXP010000005.1:34394373-34412941 GCA_027576715.1 Erythroxylum flavicans
TCTTCTCAGAAAAGCTCTACTGACAAAAGCTCTATTAACAAAAGCTCTACTGATATAAGCTCAACCAAACAGGCACTTAGTTTAAGTAGGATATTCATCTCACGTGTGTTTCACTATTTTCTAAGTGAAAGTTTAAAAGAAGGATTTTTTATAAAATTAATAATTATATGAATTTTTTAAAGAATTTTAAAGATTATAGAGTTTTGTTAAAATTACTTAAACTTGGAGGGAGTTATGTAAAATTACTTTCATGCCCACGACAATTATGTTTTTTATTTGCCTTTTTCTATTTTTCCTTTTTTAGTAAAATAATGTAATTAATTAGAATATATTAAAACTTGATATAAAAATTTAACAATTTTTTATTTTTTCCTTTTTTGTAAAACGATATAATTAATTAAATATCATTATCTAGAATATATTAAATTAAATATAATTAATTATAATATATTAAAATTTGATGTAAAAAATTTAACAAATTTATTTTTTTCTTTTTTAGCAAAACAATATAATTAATTAGAATATATCAAAATTAAATATAATTAATTAAAATATTATTAAAATTTTATGTAAAATAAAATTTTAATAAATTTATATTTTTTTTAGCAAAACAATATAATTATTTAAATATTGTTAATTATAATATATTAAAATTAAATATAATTAATTAAAATATATCAAAAATTGTTATAAAAGTTTAATTTTTTCCTTTTTTTACAAAACAATATAATTAATTAAATATCATTAATTAGAATATATTAAAATTAAAAAGTTAATTAGAATATATTAAATTTGATGTCAAATAAAAATTTAACCAATTTTATTTTTTTCCTTTTTTAACAAAACAGAATATATTAAAATTAAACATAATTAATTAAGATATATTGTAAAACAAAAATTTACTAAATTTTTATTTTCAATATGATTAATTAAATGTATTTAAATTAAATATAATTAATTAAAATATATTAAAATTTGTTATAAAACTAAATTTTAATAAATTTTTATTTTTCAAAATTTTTAACAAACCAACCAATATCAATATTAATGTCAATAATTCTTTAGCCATAACTAACTATCATAATTATAATGATTATATACATTTTTATTTTTTTAATATTCATTATCTTTTTTATTACAATTTTACTCCCGATACCTACATTCTATTCTATTTCGTTACTGTCCCACCCACCACACATGTAC
Source organism: Erythroxylum flavicans (assembly GCA_027576715.1). NCBI lineage: Eukaryota > Viridiplantae > Streptophyta > Magnoliopsida > Malpighiales > Erythroxylaceae > Erythroxylum > Erythroxylum flavicans. The sequence continues at coordinate 34,395,577 of JANZXP010000005.1, forward strand.
TTAATATATCACCCATTAAACAAGATATATTTTAACTTATTACAAATTTAACTTAAATAATATAATAATCCATTTCCGCGATCGATTCTCATCCCATGGTATCGGTTGGTTGATCGCTTGCTTGCTCGTCACTGAGGTTGGAAAGAAGAGAAAGGCTTCTCTTAGTCTTAGCAAACATTCTCTACGGGGCAAGTCTCAAGCTTCAGATCCTTTAATGGGTTTTCTGTTTTCTATTTCCAATATCATACATGTAGATGCATTCAGGCCTTCTGAGATATCCTTGTATTGGTTTCCGGAACTTTAGCATGCTGTTACATGATGGGCTGGTGATATTATTAGGACAGCAAGAAAATTTTCAGCTTGGGTTCTATTTTCTACATCATAAAATGGGTTAACTTGAGGGTTTTGTTGCTTTGATCATGTCTAAATAAACGACTTATAATGAGTTCGTAGAAGTGAGGAGAACAGATGAGAAGAAAAGGGAGAGACAACAGAGGAGAGGTGAGGGGACAGGGGAGTTTGGGAGAGAATAAGAAAGAGAAAAAGGTAAAGGTGTGAGAAAACATGTTGCAGAGGAGAAAGAAGGTGCGAGGAACAGAATTGGATTGATATGCTAATTTTTATCGTGATATCATTGCTCAAATACTCGAATCAATTATTAGCTGCAAATTGGTAGTGATTTCTATTGTCCGTGTACCTGATTAAATCTAATTACATGCAATCAACTGCATATTCCAGGATCCAGAGCAATTAGAGGACACTATCTTAAACAACAAATTAAAGCTTTGAATCTATGTATAACGAGTATTGAGTTTTATGAATTGGATTAATATTTGTGTCTTTTACGGGATTTTTTGTGTTTTAATCATTGGGATTCAGACTGCAGCCGAATTAAAGTTTCCTTTATCATTTGTTGAAATCCAAACTGATTATAAGCTTGTACGCGTGTTTGGATCTACTTATTTGAGCATTGAGTCTTGATATAGTGCTGGATTCTGAACTATTTTTTTCTCGTCAAAGATAGGTTTAATTATAAGAAGTTTTGAGGAAGTGTTGTTTTTATGTGGAAGCCAGTTTGAAGATTCGTTTTCTTGTGGGTTGTGGCTCTGGTGACTTCAGAATGTATTGTGACTTTTTGGTACATGGTAAGGAGTATGCAAAGCAAGCTGTAAAGGAGGATGATTCGGGAAACTACAATAAAGCTTTCCAGCTTTATATGAGTGCACTAGAATATTTCCACACTCATTTAAAATATGAAAAGAATCCACAGATTGGGAAAACGATTAGGGAAAAAGCCATGGGATATCTTAGAAGAGCAGAGGAGCTAAGGGCCATACTTGATAGTGGGGACAATAGGCCCACATTAACTAGCAATGCCGCTGTTGCTGCAAGGCCGAAGGTGCAGGCAAAGACAAATAATCAAGAAAAGGGAGGGAAGGAGGATCCTGAGAAAGCAAAGCTTAGGGGAGGGCTCGATTCTGTAATTGTTAGGGAGAAACCAAATGTGAAGTGGAGCGATGTTGCTGGCCTTGATAACGCCAAGAAGTCATTGAAGGAGGCTGTCATTTTGCCTGTTAGATTCCCACATTTTTTTACAGGTTAGTGATTAGTATTTTGATGAATGAAGCAAACTGTTTTCTATCTTTGTTTTCTTGATTTACGTTCCTAAAGAAAAAGATCAGCTGAATGTATAGTCTGACAACGCCATTTATCAGCTCTCACATTCAGCACTATTTTTCCACATGTCAATTCTTTTTTTCATATCTAGCACATAACTATTCAACCTTCTTTTCTTGCTTAAGGTGGAACGCCTGTGCTTTCTTTTATGCTTTCCAATCCATTCAAGAACAGTGTTTTTGTTTTTGTTAAGGCGGCATCGTAGATTACAATTGAGATACAATCTTAAGACCCTTTTAGCCTTTATTGATTGCAAGAATTAATTACATAAGGAAAGTTGACCTCAGGAATAAATAGGAAATCATTTATGTCTGACTTTTCCTAATAATTTCATAATAATCATGACATTTAGTCTTCATGCAAGTCATGGACATTATCTACTTTGGATTTGTGCAAAATCATGGCACTTGGTTCTTCATGTAATTCATAGGCATTGTCTACTTTGTATTAGTACAACACAGTTTTGCCATATGCCCTACAAAAGGGTTATCACAAGGTTGGTTCCTGACACTAAAACCACTTCAATGCACATCCAATATGGGACAACCACAGACTGAGTCGTTTTGAATAAGCATCTTGCGAAGTTGGGATGACCACTCTTATAAACCCAAACAACTTAGTGTACAATTGATATGGGACTATGACACCATGATTATTCTCTTTTAGTAAACCTGTCATGTAAATCATTCCCCTTTCGGTGTGAGATGGGAAGAGAAAACTTCAAGTGATGTTAAACCAAGACATGGATGATCATCAATACTTTGTTATACCATAGGGAAGGGCCTGTCTTTTGGTCTTCTCTTCATTAAATTTTGATTTTTATTATGAGTGGACTAAATACTGAATAGTTGAGTTGGATCAAGAAGCAAAAGATAACTTTTTTAGTAAAGTGTCAATGCATGCATGCTTACTTATCAACTTTTGGCATTGAAAAATTAAGTGTGTATGTTGTTGTAGGTGTCATTGGAGTTCCACTTGGATTCAATATTCCATTATAATGCTTCCGTACCTGTGAGAGAAAGGATATCCACTTGCTCTTTTTCCACAGGACTTGAAAACATCCATTTCCCTCTATCAGTTGGTGGCTTCTTTAACACTAACTACTCCACATATTTATGCTTTAAAGGGCTCAAATATGAAAACTACTGAAAAGAAATAAGAAAAGAAAGAGGTTTCCATTCCGCTTGGTTGAAAGTTTATGTGCCAACAGCGTCATCTTTGATAAGCAACAAATGTCAAATTAGTTAGCATATAGAGACCTGTTTTTTAGTATTGGTTTTTGCTTGTTTGAATTATTCAGAAATAGAATCTGTAGAAATGATGAATCACTCATTCTCCCTTCTAAAATAGTATGGCTTATTTTTGCACTTAAGGATGCTTGATCCCAATCATTTACATGGAATTGTTACTCTTATAGGGAAGAGAAAACCATGGAGGGCTTTTCTGTTATATGGCCCCCCTGGGACAGGCAAGTCTTACTTAGCAAAGGCAGTTGCAACAGAAGCAGACTCGACTTTCTTTAGGTAAATCATCCTTAAGCTCATTGTGTGTGACCAGTTTGTAAAATTCTGTACCATATGATTTACTTTACGAAAGCTTTGGTTTTAAGACCACTTGAGAATTGACATGCTCCATAGTCCAGTTGTTTGGGTTCATATCTAGCAAATTAGCATATTTTCTATGCATAGATATAATGATATTCTGTTAGATATGACAAGTGATATACTCATTCGACATATGAGTTTACAACATGGAGGGGGATTAATGTCTTATTGTTTCATCGATGAATTGGAATAATGATGAACTTTTTAGTAGATTATGCCTAGGAAGAGAATGTAGTAGTAAGGGGAAAAATGTGAAATTGTACAAGCCTCAAACATGGATGATAAAAGCTTATTTGTTTGTAGCTAATCACATAATAAAAGTTGTCTTAGCAATAAGATATACCCCTTCAAGGACATTTTACCCATATGGATTTAATCTCATAGTGCCAAAGCTCCAAACCTACCCCTCCTATCTCCACTGCCCTTCTCCACACATGCCTATCATCACTAGGGATGGCAATGGGCCGAGCTAGGCCCAGGCCTGCTACATCGGGCCCAAACCCCCAAATTATTATGTTTTAAAATTAAAGAAATAGGGTTGAGGCCCAAATCGAGGTCCAGTCAACCCAAGCTTCGCCTGTTGACCTCGTGTTGGGCCCAGACTCTATTGCCATCTCTAAACATCACAACTAGTCATCACATAGCCTTAAGTAACTAGCTAGTCATCACAAAGAGATTCTAGCCGATGAGATACTTAACAGATTCAAAGAATGCTCTTGGATTGCATTTCAACCATACAAAATCTCACATTTGGATCTGTATTATGGATTAAAGATGATGGCAAACAGTTGTGCTAATTGACTAACCGATGCATAAATCCAAATCTTGTTCCTTGTTGATGAGTGCTTGAAGTGGCAGATCGTGTGTGCAGATCAAGATGACCTCTAAGGTTCATAAGATGCTTGAAGTACCAGCATGATCTTCACTTAAGAGGTTTATTTCAGCTTTTAAGGTCTACTGGCATGAAGCATCTCTGCATTAATTTCCACTGTCACGGAAGCCTCCTTTTTATTCCTTGCTTTCTTAATGGTGTCAATTATACCATGTTTAAGATATTCAAAGAAAGATACGCTTCTTTCACAGTCCCCCTGATGCCTCTGCAACTTGGGAGAAAATGTCATATGCCTAATGCTGGTATATCTGGCTGCTATAGTTTGTGCACAAAATGAACTCTACACGCCAATTCCATCTAGCATGACTGAACTTAGAACTTGAGTATTCACCAATACACAATGTCGTGTGCTCTCCATCCAAACAGCTGTTCCCTGCTTATATGTTGAATACTATACTGATAGCCTACTTTTGATTTTATTGGTCAAAATTATTGTTGGTATTTGATATGCCTTATTTTAAGTATTTAATGCTTTCTAGTGATGAAAGAATTGACATATTATGGCAAATGAGTATTTCTACAAAATAAATTTTACATTTTCCTTCTCTCAATGACATTTCCAGGCAACATAGGCACATGAAAATGTTCATCTCATCTTTGTTTAGACTCTTATTTTTTTTCCCTCTAAAACAGTTTGGCAATCTTGGTTTCATAAGAGTTCAGATATCTTGCATCCAGACATCTTTGTCCTACTTGTATTTGACCAACATTTTGACCGGTTGTTTATGCAATGTACACCAAGTGTTTCTTCCTCAGACTTGGTTTCCAAATGGATGGGTGAAAGTGAAAAGCTGGTGGCAAACCTTTTCCAAATGGCTCGTGATAGTGCACCTTCAATCATTTTCATTGATGAAATAGACGCATTATGTGGCCAACGGGGAGAAGGCAATGAGAGTGAAGCATCTAGACGCATCAAAACAGAACTTCTTGTGCAGATGCAGGTAATTTGTTTTAGGATGTCAGAGGAAAGAACTGTTCAGAGATTTACTGACATCAATAAATTTTGTGGATGAAAGTTTGATTCCACGTATGGCATGTTCCCATACGTAAATGAATCCTCCCACCCACATCTGCTGTATCTTTTGAAAATGCATTTCTTTCTTCTTTCCCGTAACCTTTCTTGCAGAAGATATATCTTCTGGCATACCATTAAGACAATAGAAAAATAACAATTTCCTATCACCTATTACTTTGACTTTGAGAAGAGAATCGTTGATTAATGACTTATTAAACCTCTTCTTTACCTGGAAACCGAGTTTTAGTGAGGAATTGAGGTATGCAATTATCATATTAGCTTTCTTTTTTTTGGGTGAGTCGATGGCAGCATGTTCTGTATTATGAAATTATGTATCTGCCAAGTATATAATGATTGAAGTAGATAATGATTGATAGCTAAAAGGAAGGTTGCTGATCATGTATATCCAGTACAGAAGGGTATTCTTTTGGAGTTGAAATGTTGTTGTTGTTGCATTTAAGTGATACTATTGTACATAGGATTAGGACAATAATAACTCAACCTTGGGGAAGCTAATCTCTTGGGTATTATTTATTAAATAGATGTTGAAATAATTCTAAGCACTCACCCAATTCTAAGCATTCACCCAATCTGCATTTAACAGTACTCATAGTACAATATATTTGAATCCATAAGATTAAAATAAAGGGAGTAGTGTAGGAATCATAAAAGTCTTACCCATTGCATGTAAGAGGCTAATTTTAATATTAAGCAAGGTATTTTCTTTTATGGATTGCAGGGTGTGGGAAATGATGATGGGAAAGTGCTTATTCTTGCTGCCACAAATACTCCGTATGCTTTGGATCAAGTAAACCTTTTGCTTTAAAAATTAGTAGTAATTAGCAGTATTATTTATGACCATCAGAAAAATCATTGTCATTTTGCCTGCTGCAAAGCAAAACACAGGCGATTCGACGGCGTTTCGACAAAAGAATATACATTCCTCTTCCAGATTTAAAGGCGAGGCAATATATGTTTAAGGTATTGAGTTCCCTAAGCAATTGGAGTCTGAGTTTCTATATCTTAGTGAACCATGTCTGTGTTTTTATGGGATATTTTCTCGTTCATGAGCAGGTCCATCTTGGAGATACTCCTCATAGCCTAACTGAAAGTGATTTTGAGCAATTGGCTTACAAAACTGAAGGGTTTTCGGGCTCAGATATTTCAGTTTGTGTAAGTTTCTTTTCCACATTGTTACATGTGCCAATGTAGCATAAAATAGTGAAGTCTAATATTAGAGTTTTCTCTCTTTGCTTCTGTTGTTTGGAAGTTATTTTTATTTGAATCCCTGTGCTTAATTTGCAGGTGAAAGATGTGCTCTTTGAACCTGTCCGTAAAACACAGGATGCCAAATATTTCATGAAGACCAATGATGGCCTGTGGGTTCCTTGTGAACCAACTCATAAGGGTTCTGTCAAGATTACGTTAGAGGAACTTGATAAGCAAGGTCTTGCTTCAAAGGTATAGGATTAATCAAAAATTAATTTGGAAATTTCGTACAACTGATTGCTCAGGACTCGGTTTTATAAAATTAGTGCAAAAACTGTTGCGAAAATGATAATTATGTCTTATGAACCTAATAATGGTGAAAACTAGTCTAATACTTGTCTCCAACTTCTCTATAAATAAGCTAGAACATGCTTTCTTGTGATCATATGTTTTCTATCAAAATGTCAGGTTTCGTGAACTCTTGGTTCCTCCAATTGTGATCCGACTTATTGACCTTTTTTAATCTTACAGATCCTTCCACCGCCCATCAGCAGATTAGATTTTGATAAAGTGCTAGCAAGACAAAAGCCAACTGTGAGCAAAACTGATTTAGAGGTTCATGAGAGATTCACTAACGAGTTTGGAGAAGATGGATGATGGCTTCAGTTAGTTAGTAAAGGTTTGATCTTAGTATGTAGTTTGCATTCAAAATATCAAAGGTTTAAGGTATGAACTACACTGCTTAAAAATTCAGTTATGGTGTATATTCGGTACAAAAGAGATAAATCCCCGGCAACAACATGCTACTCTGATATTTTAGATATTATTCTTATGAAATGGAAATGTTCCCAAAGAAGAATTTAGTCGTTCTCAGAATGTGGAGACATGGTAGTTCATTTTCATTCTTATGTTTTAAGTCCACTAGGACTACGAGGCGATAATTGATGGTATCTAAAACCGGGCCTCTTTTCAAAGAAGTCACCATATGAGCAACAAAAGGAGACGTCTTGACGCTTAATTACTGACGTCATAAGAATCATTTTTCATTACTAATTAGCTTATTAATAGGAGTTTCAATTGTAAAATTATCATAACTGATTAAGATTTTACAAATCAAAACATAGGTGATGATATTAGATGCCTTCGTTAGAGAACTCAACTTCCTTAGATCACATTGGTGTTGATAATTGAATATGATTATTACGAGCTTTGTCGAAGTTACAATGAAGTGTGTAGACATGTTGACAAACAGGTGTCTTTCCCATAGTGACGATCCTTTGCCATGTCAAGTATAACTTATTAAGTAAAAGATTTTCCTTTGAAATATCTGTCTGCAGTTTACATGGTTAAATAATTAAGTGCATAATATATTATTTGCAGCGTTACAAGACGTAAATTCAACTACCAATCTTCGTCGACTAGAATACTTTTTCATGCTAACAAGACGAATCCAATGGCAGCGCTTCCTTTCCCGCATAGAATGCACCGTCTTTATCCCTGATGTAGACAAGAGGAAATATAATATTTCTTGTGCTTGATGTCAGAATATATTATAAGAATAACATTTTTCCAAACATTGTAAGAGTAACTTCCGCTCTTTTTTAAGTTCCCTGTGTTATGAAACATCTCCTAATCGATTTTTAAACTGGAAAGAAACTACTCAGAAAAATGGAACTGCATTGTTCTGGCCAGAAATAGGAGGTCCAGACAAAGTCTTGCCTAAATCCAATTACAAAGGTGGGAATAAAATATTTACATAGTTTTTAAACCAAGGGGTATAAATTTCCAAATCTTCCTAGACATTTTCTTCATAAATAACATTACCATTCACTTTATTCAATCTGGAGCTTCAGATAATATAACATTAAACAATTAGCCATCTGCTTATCCGGTCAATTCTCTGATAAAAGAGGCGCTTCAGTGTCCTCAGATTCAAGCCTCGAGTGTTCTTTTGGTGGAAGCATGCAAGCCCTGCAAAAGGCAATAACCTGACAGGAACAAATTCCATATTATTGAACAATAGAGCAAGATAAAGAGATGTATCAGTAAAGCTGTATACACATTTACCATGCATACAGAAGCGAGTACAATGCTAAAACCTTTGAAGTGAAAAGGGGCACTTGCAGATAGGAATAATGCTGAAAGAAACAATTCAATTTGTAAGAAACAAGATTGAAATAGTTGATGATCCGGATCCCAATGCTAAACATACAAAGTAAGCAAGAATTTACAACTGACAAGTCAATGGACTTAGTGCAAGTGGAGACAAGAACTGTGCTATTGCTTCCACTCCAGCCACAAAACCTTGTGCTTTTCCCTGTAACAAACCACCTTAACACGTTCAGTGATCAAAACTTGTATCTAACCATTTGGAAGGCCTTCTAACCCATTGATAGATCCCTAGCTTAAAACAGATTTAATAAAGGTTCTCAGCTATGTTAAATGACAAGACTATATGAAACTTAAAGTTTATTTACAAGTTAATCTCTAGTAACACTCTCGCATTCATAAGAGTACAGAAAACCTGATATGCAAATTCCATCAACCTGCTTGGAATTATGAAACTTAAGAAACCTGCTCTTAATATCACTATTTTCAATGATTTGAAATGTAGCAAAAAGATTTGATGCATTGTGCAAGAAATAGGACCACAAACCTGGTCCTCTAGGCTTGTTGCTTTTGATATAATAGCATAGCCCTGAAGTCAAAAGATTCAGTTATATTCTGCAAACGCCGCTGGAATTCGATATATAATCACTAGGATTCTACTAAAGAAATACACAGTATTTGAAATGTAACTTACAGATGGTTTGACTATTATGTAAATGGATTTAAATGCTGCAGCCAAGAAAGGGACCTACGATAAAGCCGTGAAAAATGAGTATGAAACTTTATCATCACGTTCGCGGATGACTGTCATAATTCCCTTAATTTTAGCCAGAAAAGAATCAGAGGGAATAAAAGGAACTTGGAACTTTAAACGAATGCAGAACTTAAAATCATTTCAAGAAAGGATGGCGGAAATCCAGCATATGGAGTAGAGGTACATACCCAAGATGCCCACGCCAAGCCATTGAGCAATCCCTATTCAGACAGAAGCCGTATAAGAATGTTTCTTTGTTTGATAATTCATATGATCTGATGATGTCATTTAGAAGAAGGAAACTCACGAAAGCTATTGATGCAAGTAAACCCAAACTGAGTACTGCTTTGTCTCCAAATATCGGATTGATAAGAGGGACCATCAAAATCTATAAGTAAGCACAGAATTAAGTCTAAGTTGCAAAAAGTAATTTCAGAACTTGAAAAAATAAACCAGGTCAGAAAATATGGATATGTATGCTACCAGTATCAGCAGTCTCCTTGTACTAAGATGTTGAACACACAAAAGAGCCACTTAATAATTTGAAATTGCCTTTTCCACACAAGTAACATCTTACATAACAGGATTAAAAATAAGTACCAAAAATGATAAAAATAAATAATTAAATCTTCCTCTTTATTTTTCATTTTTTTCCTCATCAAACAAGGTAAACTCTTGAGAAATGACATACCTGAGAGAAAAGTTGACCAACATTGACCATCATCATAATTTCTGAATATTGATTCTTGCTAAAGCCGAATAACGATTTCAGATAATACTGCACAAAAAGTTAAATGGAAGAAAAATAAAAATAACAAAAATGATATAAACCATTCGACCTCCTTGTGTTAAACCAGCAGCATTCTTAAGGAGTTGATCAGCTTTATGATAATGACTTGTATGTGCCTTAATAGTTAAACCATCCACATCTACAGCATTTATATGCAATAGACCAAGAAAATGAAGATAAAAAATAATAAAAGCAGAAGGTGATAGTTGATTTTTGTACTCTTTGGCCATAGTAATATGTAATGTTTATGCAGCATGTTCCCGTAGAAAGTTTGCATGGTGAATGAGGGGAAAGTCAATTGAAAAGTCTCCAACACTCATTCTAAACGACAAGTAATAATGCATTGTTATCAAAACACAAGAACAGGGAAAATGGTCAAAATATAATTGAATTTAGTTCAGACAAGTACAGAATGAGCTTACAAATAAGACATTGCTGATGCCAGACATTCCCAGCTCATAGAAGAAGGAAACAAAAGAAATGCCTCTAAGTATATGGCTGAAAAGATAGATTGAACTTATTAGCTAAATTGATTAAATAGGAAGGAGAAACAAAACCAATTCAAAGGTAATTCTTCAGAACTAGATCATATCTTTTAAGTTCTCAAAGCAAATGTACCTGTTTAATACTATTATTGTAATATCTTTCATTGAACCATATCGTGTTTGCAAACTCTTAATAGAGTTATTCCAAAAGGTTGAATTGTGATCTCTCCTTGGACTCCGCTTATTTGTTTCAACTAAAAACAATTGGATATACACTGGACATATGGTGAAGAGAGCAACTACTACCTGGAAAATGAAAAGGGATCTTCATCAAAGTGAAGCTATGAAGTTATCAATTGTAAGGAAAAGTTTAGAAACAAAAGTACATAAAATATACAAGATAACAGGCCCCACGAAATAGATATCACTAACCAGAAAAATATACTTTGCAGGTAGAAATCGTGCTATAACATTTCCTAACAGATGTGAAGCAGAAAAGATACCCGTGACCCAACTAAAAGCTGCAGCTCTCTTCTCTTCTTTGACAAAATCTGCCTACCAAATGAACCAAAATTATGATCACTTTACTTTCCAACTACGAGACTCAGTCAAAGGCAGTAATCCTTACCGCAAAAGCAACAGCAAGCCACTGAATACTTCCATGTCCTAGAATATATGAGATTGTTCGAAGTACATAGTATGCATACACAAATCCTCTTGACTGATTGCAGGCAAGCAAAGCTGAGCCAAAAAGGAAGCAAGCAATAGTAAACAATGTCATGATTGTGTTACGGTTATTTCTTTTTGTGTATAAAATGGCAGATAAAAGCAAGAGTATATCTGCTTCTTAGTGGAGTTCCATTGGTAAAGAATAATAAAACATCAAATGTTCAAATAGCAGGGGAAAAAAAGCACTTTCAGCTAAGCCACTCATTAATCTCTTGCATTCTTTAATATAAGTATTCGTTTGAGTTAAACGGATACTTAATCTGACAACTATGTGTATTGCGTCTTATCTTAATACAGTTTCAAATTTACGAAACCTACAGTCACACCTGTTTGATAAAATGACATCAGTTTCAGCTATTTCCTTTGTTTCTTGTGAAGGAAGGAAAGGGGTAGTTGAGGGTGCATACAAGGTGTAACTTCTGTGATCATAATCATCAATCCATGGAAGAAATCACAGACAGTACTTGGATTTTTGAACATACCAAAAGGGAAAATGTTAAGGGATACGGTAAGGAGGAGCAGCGATTTGCGTCCATAATCATCAGCAAGCTGGCCTAGGAGTGGCAGGATTACCATTTTGACAATACCGACCACCTACAGATGGTAAGATATGCTTATGTGTTTGGTGGAAGAAAGATTTAATTCACATTTACAGAATGTTTTCCTTAATGTATAGGTAAATGAAGTTTCAAATCAAGCATAAGGGTCTTGTGCATTTGACCCCAACAGTTACGATTCTTAGTAAGCTCATAGTTCGAACGGACACTTTTAGGACGTAGCTGCCGTAGGTAAACAAAAAATTGATAAACCTTTTCAGTAAACAATGCTAGTACAAATTTTAATTTCTTTTAATCACTACATTAACACATGTTCAGTGAAGTGAGTTATAATGCCTTCATTCAATTTGAATAAAAGATGTTGGATATTTCATTCAAATCTGAGGTGACATAAATAACATACGTTAATGGGGCAAGGACATCAAATTTGCATTTGCTAAGAAAGCAAAGGACAAGACACACAAAATTCAACAATCCCACGTTCTACCCATTTATTAACTTTTCTCGTTCCCTTTGCTAGGAAGCCAAAAGGAGGGATAATAGAGAGAAAACAACATCAAGCAGAAGAACAATTAATATATATATATATATATATATACAAATTAATCCTATAACGAACGGATAATTATAGAAACAGAAACTGGGTACTCAAACTCAATAAACCCTGTGTTCCATAATCAAGTTTGTTTTAGAAGCCTTCTTCCAGTTTTCTCATTTCAATCAACCCAACCAAGAAACACAGAGAAAGCAACAAAATAGCGACTAAAGCTTTAATTTTGTGATGTACCGTCTGTTGGAGACCATTGATGTAGATAGCCTCAGAGCAAGTGGACTGCTCAGGACACAAAGCAGAAGTAACAACATCAACAAGAACAGAAACAGTCATCTCTTCAGCAATCCAGTAGAAACTCAGTGGTACTAGTAAGTGAACTAAAGGCATCAGCAGCCTGAACCCACTAGAAGAACTCGTGCCCTCCATAGCTAACATGCTTAGGATATCAGAATTGCTACGGAAAGAAGAGAGAAAGTGTTGGAAGGTAAAATTAAGCGATGAGTACAGAGGGAAAGTTTGAAACTTCTTAAAGAGAAGACAGTGGTCTATTATTGAAGTGAAATGTTTGGAGAATAAAGCCTTTTAAATCGGTAGTTGGTGGCCGGAACCGGGAGTGGCAGGTAAATTCTGATACGAATATTTTTTAGCACGGAGACTGCTAATCAGGCATGCAGCTAAGAACAAAACAAACGGGTTGCTCACGTGTTGGCTTGTGCTCGGGACGTGGCACACAACAGAAACAAGGTCGTAGGATTCGTGCCGATGAGGTGGCTATATGACTGTGTCTGTCCAACTGGAGACCCAGGTTTTTGTATTATTACCACTCTAATGTTCTTTCTTTTGAGCGGTAATTCGTATATCACAGACATAATTTAGGATGTTGGTGATATACGAATTAGGATCTTTCTTTATACATTTCTATTTAATATTTTATTATTCTTAATAACGCCAGGTGTAATATGACATGGCACCAGCACCAGCCATCAGTTTAGAAGGCTGGCATGCTCCACGACGAACCCATCTTCAAGTTGATCATATATAATAACTCTTTCTAGCGAAGATACCTGTTTCTTCTGTAATAATCAAAATTTCAGGAAAAGGAGATGTCACGCAAGCACTGACATCACGGGAACAAATTTTGACTATGAAACAAAGCAAGCCAGCGAATACTAGCATACGTTCTTAATGGACTTCAATAGGTTAAGGGCGCGGAAACTAATAGTAGGGAAACATCCTGTTGCTATGTAACAGCTATGTATCACTAATTAGGGAGTGTTGTTTTCTTTTTCTCTGTCCAGAAGAAGATGCTTGACTTGTTTCAAAGACATAAGTATAGAAATTAAATATTAAAAATAAGTAATTATAATATCTTTCAATCAAATTTTATATAATTTTAAAATAAAGACTAATTAATTGTAATTCTTATAAAAAAAAGTTCTAACGTTCTTTTACATAGATACAAAATTAATTATGATTTAATAATTTTCTCCAAAAAAACATTAAAATGAATTTATTAAGTCAAAATAACAAATTTATTTTCCAAAATACAATTTTAATTTATAATACGTAAGCTCAACATACCTGGTGTCATCAATATTCTTTATGTTGTTAACAAAAATACAATAAAGGAGTTACCATAGTGTCGAATCAATATATTAAGCCCTTAAGAAAGTTTTTCAACATTTTGCATGAACTCATAATCAAAATAAACTATAATCTTAACTTTTATTCACGAAGTAATTGCAATAGATTGTTTAGAATTCTTCTAAAAAATAATCCTCTAAAAACAAAGTGTAACTCGTGGACTTGTTATTGGAACACTTATCAAATTTACCATTAACATATCCAATAATTTACAAGTGATCTACACACCTATAAACTAACATATAATATATGATCTTGTAGATATAACAACATACTAAGGATTACTTCCTTGGTGTTTTAGGAACCTTAGATCCTTGTGCCTCTTCTCCTTTATTTATTGGTTCCTTTATTCCTAAAATTATCACCAGGCAATAATCATAATTTCTCACATGGCTTTTCATAAAGGATGACATTAAAGAGGTGGTCTTCTCTCTTAAGCCCCAATAAGGCTCTAGGATAAGATGGATTCAATGCTCTCTTTTACCAAAAGTCTTGGGACTCTATTAAGAATTATATTTGTGAAGCTGTATTTAAATTCTTCTCTAGTTCAAGAATGCTCAAAGCTTGGAACAACGCTCATCTATATTTGGTTCCCAAGACTCCTAACACCTCTTCACTGAGGGAATCAGGTCGATACTATGTTATAATACTTTATATAAGATAATTTCCAAGCTATTGATAGCTAGACTCAAGAATATTTTGTCATATTCTTTATTAGTCAAACACAAGTAGCATTCATTAATGGTAAGAGCATAGGGGGATAATGTTATGTTTCTCAAATTTTATTTAAGAATTACCATCTCTAAGCACCCGTTGCCAATTGTGAGTTCAAAATTGGAATCCATAAAGCTTTTTGATATGGTGAATTGGGGCTTTTTACTCCACACTATAAAGGTACTTGGCTTTCCAAATTCATTCATCTACTAGATAAGTCAAAGCTTAACTACAACTTCATTCAGTGTTCTCATTAATGGTGAAACCTCTCATTTATTCAAAGTTGTAAGAGGCTTAAGACAAAGTGACCCACTTTTCCCTTGTCAATTTACCATATGCATAGAAGTTTTATCTTGTATCATTCTCAAGAATCTAGATCAAGAGTAGAGATGGCAATGGCAGGCCCTATTAGGGCCTGAGCCCGAGGCAGAGCTCAGCTTAACTCAGCTTAGCTAGTCTTTTCTAAACTAAAAGGGAAAAATGACGCTGTTTTCAGTTGGACGAAGTCGTTTTGCTTAGAATGGTTGGGCCTCAGGTCAGGCCAGACCTAGACAGTTTCAACCTGAGCCCAACTCGAGGCTCGACCGAACCTCAGGCCCAGTCTGAGACCTTATCAACTTGGGCCTACCCCTTGACTTCAAGCCAGGTTGGATTTGACCGGTCGGGCTTAAACCCAATTGCCACCCCTAGGAGCACAGATTCAAGTTTCACAAGAAATGTAAAAAGTTGGCTATTACACATCTTACTTTTGCTAATGACTTAATATTGTTTTGTGGTGCCAATGTTCCCTCTATATCTTGCCTCTTAAAATTACTTGATGAATTTAGCACCATTTCATGTCTAAGTATAAATAAAGACAAGAGTTTCTTGATAGTTCCAACAAATGCTTCCTCTTCTACTCAGAAGCAAGCTACACTTTTAGGTTATCACTCAAAGATCTACCATATACTTATTTGGGGATCCTAATCTCATCGAGGAGACTCTCTTTCGTAGACTGGATGTTTGATGTGATTAGGAAAACAATTGGGGGCTAGACTATAAAATGCTATCTTTTATTGGCATATTATAGTTAATTAACTCATTGCTTAGTAATTTATGTTCACTATTCAACTCATTGAGTTTTTCTTAAAAATTTATACAAGGAAATTGAAAAACTACTTAGGAATTTTCTTTGGATTTGGACTGTTGTCCCCAGACCTTTTTTAAGGTAAGTTGGAAAGGCATATGTTTAACTAAGCTTGAAGCAGGATTAGGCATCAAATATATTATCTTAATAAACAGGCTAATGATGGATAAGAGTCTCTGGATAATAGTTAATAAGAAGGAGTGCTTATGGATTAAGTGGGTGCATGAACATTATTTAAGGAATGCCAACATTTAGACTATCAAACCTAGAGTGGATACTTTTTAGAGCTTGTTATAAGTCTTAGAACTTAGGGAAACTCTTTAGCTAGTGATTTAGTACAAATTTTAGGGAATGGGAATAGTAATTAGTTATAGTAAGACAACTGGAATATTTTAGATCTGTTGAACTTACTCCCTCACTATGCTAATTGGAAGATTGGAGATGGCCTTCGGACTCGATTCTGGCTTGACCCCTGGATCCCGGGAGTAGGGCTGCTCCTTACACATACCACATCTCCTGTCCTGGAGTCCGATATCAACCACTGTGTGCAATATTTCACGAACAATGCTGGCAATTAGAACTGGGACACCTTTCAATCCTGTCTGCCTATCTCGATCCGCCGTTCTATTGCCGGAACCTTCCCACCTAAGTCCTACCTGGGAGAGGATACATTGAGCTGGGGGGTCTCCGACACTGGGCAATTCACTATAGCTTCCACTTATTCCTTGATTATGGATCATGCAGGCGCACCCGCTCACGGAATATGGAGTGCCATATGGAAGTTGAAGGGCCCTCAACGTATTCGATCCTTCCTCTGGGTATTGGCTCGCGCTCGTCTCCTCACCAACTAACAGCGGGTCCGGTACCATTTATGTACAGATGACGCTTGGTACCACTGCAGCTTTGAGGAAACCTCTCTTCATGTTGTGCAAGATTGCCCCAGAGCTAGACTAGTGTGGCGCATGTTCACTCCCCATCTACGATTCCCTGATTTCTTCAGCCAAACTCACCAGGAGTGGCTATTGCAAAATCTCCAGACTCACCACAGCGTTCTTGGGCATGAGTGGGCTACCCTTTTTGTCACCAACTGCTGGTTCCTGTGGAAATGGCGGAACCTGTCCCTTTTTGATGAATCCTTTACTTGGCCAACTTCACCTGATTTTTTCATTTTGTCTTATGCAGACCAGATCCATCAAGCCGAAGAGTGGCAAAGGCAATCTACAATCAGCCCTCATCCTCATCAGGTGCAGCTTATCGAATGGTGTAAACCTCCCGTAGGGTGGATTAAACTCAACACAGACGGAGCATGCAAGCGTTCCCAGTCGTTGGCTTCGGCAGGCGGACTCCTCCGAGACAGTACAGGACAATGGCTTGGAGGGTTCACACAGAATCTTGGCTGGTGTTCGTCGCTGACAGCAGAACTATGGGGTGTGTTTACCGGTCTTACTCTCGCATGGGATCTGGGGTATCGACGGATCGAGCTGGAAGTAGATTCCATCGCCGTGAT